>JAQJVL010007794.1:0-22281 GCA_035578905.1 Stictocephala bisonia
GCGATCTTTGAGTTTCAAACTTGCGATTTTTGAGTTTCAATCTTGCCATCTATAAGTTTAAATCTCTCGATCTTTGAGTTTTTTTCTTGCCATCTTTGAGTTTCTATGTTGCGATCTTTGGGTTTCAGTCTTGCGATCTTTGAGTTTCTATCTTGCGATCTTTGAGTTTCAATTTTGCCATCTATGAGTTTAAATCTCTAGATCTTTGAGTTTTAATCATGCCATCTTTGAGTTTCAATCTTGCGATCTTTGAGTTTCAGTCTTGCGATCTTTGAGTTTCAATCTTGCGATCTTTGAGTTTTAATCTTGCGATCTTTGAGTTTTAATCTTGCGATCTTTGAGTTTCAAACTTGCGATCATTGAGTTTCAATCTTGCCATCTATGAGTTTAAATCTCTCGATCTTTGAGTTTTAATCTTGCTATCTTTGAGTTTCAATCTTGCGATCTTTGAGTTTTTATCTTGCGATCTTTGAGTTTTAATCTTGCGATCTTTGAGTTTTAATCTTACGATCTTTGAGTTTCAATCTTGCAATCTTTGAGTTTCAATCTTGCGATGATTGAGTTTCAATATTGCTGTCTTTGAGTTTAATTCTTGAGATCTTTGAGTTACAATCTTGCGATCTTTGAGTTTCAATCTTGCGATCTTTGAGTTTTAATCATGCGATCTTTGAGTTTCAATCTTGCGATCTTTGAGTTTCAATCTTGCGATCTTTGAGTTTGTATCTTGCGATCTTTGAGTTTCATTCTTTTCATCTATGAGTTTATATCTTGCGATCTTTGAGTTATAATCTTGCGATCTTTGAGTTTTAATCTTGCGATCTTTGAGTTTCAATCTTGCTATCTTTGAGTTTAATTCTTGCGATCTTTGAGTTACAATCTTGCGATCTTTGAGTTTCAATCTTGCGATCTTTGAGTTTCAATCATGCGATCTTTGAGTTTCAATCTTGCAATCTTTGAGTTTCAATCTTGCGATCTTTGATTTCAATCTTGCGATCTTTGAGTTTCAATCTTGTGATCTTTGAGTTTCAATCTTGCGATCTTTGAGTTTCAAACTTGCGATCTTTGAGTTTCAACCTTGCCATCTATGGGTTTAAATCTCTCAATCTTTGAGTTTTAATCTTGCCATCTTTGAGTTTCAATCTTGCGATCTTTGAGTTTCAATCTTGCGATCTTTGAATTTTAATCTTGCGATCTTTGAGTTTCAATCTTGCGATCTTCAAGTTTCAATCTTGCGATCTTTTAGTTTTAATCTTGCGATCTTTGAGTTTCAATCTTGCGATCTTTGAGTTTTAATCTTGCGATCTTTGAGTTTTAATCTTGCGATCTTTGAGTTTTAATCTTTCCATCTTTGAGTTTCTATCTTGCAATCTTTGAGTTTCAATCTTGCGATCTTTGAGTTTTAATCTTGCGATCTTTGAGTTTTAATCTTGCGATCTTTGAGTTTTAATCTTGCGATCTTTGAGTTTCAATCTTGCGATCTTTGAGTTTCAATCTTGCCATCTTTGAGTTTAATTCTTGCGATCTTTGAGTTTCAATCTTGCTATCTTTGAGATTAATTCTTGCGATTTTTGAGTTTCAATCTTGCGATCTTTGAGTTTCAATCTTGCGATCTTTGAGTTTCAATCATGCGATCTTTGAGTTTCAATCTTGCGATCTTTGACTTTCAATCTTGCGATCTTTGAGTTTCAATCTTGCGATCTTTGAGTTTCAATCTTGCGATCTTTGAGTTTTAACCTTGCGATCTTTGAGTTTTAATCTTGCGATCTTTAAGTTTCAAACTTGCGATCTTTGAGTTTCAATCTTGCCATCTATGAGATTAAATCTCTCGATCTTTGAGTTTTAATCTTGCCATCTTTGAGTTTCAATCTTGCGATCTTTGAGTTTCAATCTTGCGATCTTTGAGTTTTAATCTTGCGATCTTTGAGTTTTAATCTTGCGATCTTTGAGTTTCAATCTTGCCATCTTTGAGTTTCAATCTTGCGATCTTTGAGTTTCAATCTTGCTATCTTGGAGTTTAATTCTTGCGATCTTTAAGTTGCAATCTTGCGATCTTTGAGTTTCTATCTTGCGATCTTTGAGTTTCAATCATGCGATCTTTGAGTTTTAATCTTGCGATCTTTGGGTTTATTCTTGCGATCTTTGAGTTTCTATCTTGCGATCTTTGAGTTTTATTCAATCTTGCGATCGTTGAGTTTCAATCTTGCGATCATTGAATTTCATTCTTGTGATCTTTGAGTTTCAATCTTGCGATCTTTGAGTTTCAATCTTGCGATCTTTGAGTTTTAATCTTGCGATCTTTGAGTTTCAATCTTGCCATCTTTGAGTTTCAATCTTGCGATCTTTGAGTTTCAATCTTGCTATCTTTGAGTTTCAATCTTGCGATCTTTGAATTTTAATCTTGCGATCTTTGAGTTTCAATCTTGCGATCTTTGAGTTTCAATCATGCGATTTTTGAGTTTCAATCTTGCCATCTTTGAGTTTCAATTTCCCCATCTTTGAGTTTTAAAATTGCCATCTTTGAGTTACAATCTTCCGATATTTGAGTTTCAATCTTGCGATCTTTGAGTTTCATTCTTGCCATCTATGAGTTTAAATCTTGCGATCTTTGAGTTGTAATCTTGCCATCTTTGAGTTTCAATCTTGCGATCTTTGAGTTTCAAACTTGCGATCTTTGAGTTTCAATCTTGCCATCTATAAGTTTAAATCTCTCGATCTTTGAATTTTTTTCTTGCCATCTTTGAGTTTCTATCTTGCGAACTTTGGGTTTAAGTCTTGCGATCTTTGAGTTTCTATCCTGCGATCTTTGAGTTTCATTTTTGCCATCTATGAGTTTAAATCTCTCGATCTTTGAGTTTTAATCTTGCCATCTTTGAGTTTCAATCTTGCGATCTTTGAGTTTCAGTCTTGCGATCTTTGAGTTTCAATCTTGCGATCTTTGAGTTTTAATCTTGCGATCTTTGAGTTTTAATCTTGCGATCTTTGAGTTTCAAACTTGCGATCATTGAGTTTCAATCTTGCCATCTATGAGTTTAAATCTCTCGATCTTTGAGTTTTAATCTTGCTATCTTTAAGTTTCAATCTTGCGATCTTTGAGTTTTTATCTTGCGATCTTTGAGTTTTAAACTTGCGATCTTTGAGTTTTAATCTTACGATCTTTGAGTTTCAATCTTGCAATCTTTGAGTTTCAATCTTGCGATGATTGAGTTTCAATATTGCTGTCTTTGAGTTTAATTCTTGTGATCTTTGAGTTACAATCTTGCGATCTTTGAGTTTCAATCTTGCGATCTTTGAGTTTTAATCATGCGATCTTTGAGTTTCAATCTTGCGATCTTTGAGTTTCAATCTTGCGATCTTTGAGTTTGTATCTTGCGATCTTTGAGTTTCATTCTTTTCATCTATGAGTTTATATCTTGCGATCTTTGAGTTATAATCTTGCGATCTTTGAGTTTTAATCTTGCGATCTTTGAGTTTCAATCTTGCTATCTTTGAGTTTAATTCTTGCGATCTTTGAGTTACAATCTTGCGATCTTTGAGTTTCAATCTTGCGATCTTTGAGTTTCAATCATGCGATCTTTGAGTTTCAATCTTGCAATCTTTGAGTTTCAATTTTGCGATCTTTGATTTCAATCTTGCGATCTTTGAGTTTCAATCTTGTGATCTTTTAGTTTCAATCTTGCGATCTTTGAGTTTCAAACTTGCGATCTTTGAGTTTCAACCTTGCCATCTATGGGTTTAAATCTCTCAATATTTGAGTTTTAATCTTGCCATCTTTGAGTTTCAATCTTGCGATCTTTGAGTTTCAATCTTGCGATCTTTGAATTTTAATCTTGCGATCTTTGAGTTTCAATCTTGCGATCTTCAAGTTTCAATCTTGCGATCTTTTAGTTTCAATCTTGCGATCTTTGAGTTTCAATCTTGCCATCTTTGAGTGTTAATCTTGCGATCTTTGAATTTCAAACTTGCGATCTTTGAGTTTTAATCTTTCCATCTTTGAGTTTCTATCTTGCAATCTTTGAGTTTCAAACTTGCGATCTTTGAGTTTTAATCTTGCGATCTTTAAGTTTTAATCTTGCGATCTTTGAGTTTTAATCTTTCCATCTTTGAGTTTCTATCTTGCAATCTTTGAGTTTCAATCTTGCGATCTTTGAGTTTTAATCTTGCGATCTTTGAGTTTTAATCTTGCGATCTTTGAGTTTTAATCTTGCGATCTTTGAGTTTCAATCTTGCGATCTTTGAGTTTCAATCTTGCCATCTTTGAGTTTCAATCTTGCGATCTTTGAGTTTCAATCCTGCTATCTTTGAGATTAATTCTTGCGATTTTTGAGTTTTAATCTTGCGATCTTTGAGTTTCAATCTTGCGATCTTTGAGTTTCAATCATGCGATCTTTGAGTTTCAATCTTGCGATCTTTGACTTTCAATCTTGCGATCTTTGAGTTTCAATCTTGCGATCTTTGAGTTTCAATCTTGCGATCTTTGAGTTTTAATCTTGCGATCTTTGAGTTTTAATCTTGCGATCTTTGAGTTTCAAACTTGCGATCTTTGAGTTTCAATCTTGCCATCTATGAGATTAAATCTCTCGATCTTTGAGTTTTAATCTTGCCATCTTTGAGTTTCAATCTTGCGATCATTGAGTTTCAATCTTGCCATCTATGAGTTTAAATCTTGCGATCTTTGAGCTGTAATCTTGCCATCTTTGAGTTTCAATCTTGCCATCTTTGAGTTTCAATCTTGCGATCTTTGAGTTTCAATCTTGCTATCTTGGAGTTTAATTCTTGCGATCTTTAAGTTGCAATCTTGCGATCTTTGAGTTTCTATCTTGCGATCTTTGAGTTTCAATCATGCGATCTTTGAGTTTTAATCTTGCGATCTTTGGGTTTATTCTTGCGATCTTTGAGTTTCTATCTTGCGATCTTTGAGTTTTATTCAATCTTGCGATCGTTGAATTTCAATCTTGCGATCATTGAATTTCATTCTTGTGATCTTTGAGTTTCAATCTTGCGATCTTTGAGTTTCAATCTTGCGATCTTTGAGTTTTAATCTTGCGATCTTTGAGTTTCAATCTTGCCATCTTTGAGTTTCAATCTTGCGATCTTTGAGTTTCAATCTTGCTATCTTTGAGTTTCAATCTTGCGATCTTTGAATTTTAATCTTGCGATCTTTGAGTTTCAATCTTGCGATCTTTGAGTTTCAATCATGCGATTTTTGAGTTTCAATCTTGCAATCTTTGAGTTTTAATTTCCCCATCTTTGAGTTTTAAAATTGCCATCTTTGAGTTACAATCTTCCGATATTTGAGTTTCAATCTTGCGATCTTTGAGTTTCATTCTTGCCATCTATGAGTTTAAATCTTGCGATCTTTGAGTTGTAATCTTGCCATCTTTGAGTTTCAATCTTGCGATCTTTGAGTTTCAAACTTGCGATCTTTGAGTTTCAATCTTGCCATCTATAAGTTTAAATCTCTCGATCTTTGAATTTTTTTCTTGCCATCTTTGAGTTTCTATCTTGCGATCTTTGGGTTTCAGTCTTGCGATCTTTGAGTTTCTATCTTGCGATCTTTGAGTTTCATTTTTGCCATCTATGAGTTTAAATATCTCGATCTTTGAGTTTTAATCTTGCGATCTTTGAGTTTTAATCTTGCGATCTTTGAGTTTTAATCTTGCGATCTTTGAGTTTCAAACTTGCGATCATTGAGTTTCAATCTTGCCATCTATGAGTTTTAATCTTTTGATCTTTGAGTTTTAATCTTGCTATCTTTGAGTTTCAATCTTACGATCTTTGAGTTTTTATCTTGCGATCTTTGAGTTTTAATCTTGCGATCTTTGAGTTTTAATCTTACGATCTTTGAGTTTCAATCTTGCAATCTTTGAGTTTCAATCTTGCGATGATTGAGTTTCAATATTGCTATCTTTGAGTTTAATTCTTGTGATCTTTGAGTTACAATCTTGCGATCTTTGAGTTTCAATCTTGCGATCTTTGAGTTTTAATCATGCGATCTTTGAGTTTCAATCTTGCGATCTTTGAGTTTCAATCTTGCGATCTTTGAGTTTCTATCTTGCGATCTTTGAGTTTCATTCTTGCCATCTATGAGTTTAAATCTTGCGATCTTTGTGTTATAATCTTGCGATCTTTGAGTTTTAATCTTGCGATCTTTGAGTTTCAATCTTGCTATCTTTGAGTTTAATTCTTGCGATCTTTAAGTTACAATTTTGCGATCTTTTAGTTTCAATCGTGCGATCTTTGAGTTTCAATCATGCGATCTTTGAGTTTCAATCTTGCAATCTTTGAGTTTCAATCTTGCGATCTTTGATTTCAATTTTGCGATCTTTGAGTTTCAATCTTGCGATCTTTGAGTTTTAATCTTGCGATCTTTGAGTTTTAATCTTGCGATCTTTGAGTGTCAAACTTGCGATCTTTAAGTTTCAATCTTGCCATCTATGAGTTTAAATCTCTCGATCTTTGAGTTTTAAACTTGCCATCTTTGAGTTTAATTCTTGCGATCTTTGAGTTTCAATCTTGCGATCTTTGAGTTTTAATCTTGCGATCTTTGAGTTTCAATCTTGCGATCGTTTAGTTTCAATCTTGCGATCTTTGAGTTTCAATCTTGCCATCTTTGAGTTTCTATCTTGCGATCTTTGAGTTTCATTCTTGCCATCTATGTGTTTAAATCTTGCGATCTTTGAGTTGTAATCTTGCCATCTTTGAGTTTCAATCTTGCGATCTTTGAGTTTCAAACTTGCTATCTTTGAGTTTCAATCTTGCGATCTTTAATTTCAATCTTGCTATCTATAAGTTTAAATCTTGCGATCTTTGAGTTGTAATCTTGCCATCTTTGAGTGTTAATCTTGCGATCTTTGAGTTTCAAACTTGCGATCTTTGAGTTTTAATCTTTCCATCTTTGAGTTTCTATCTTGCGATCTTTGAGTTTCAATCTTGCGATCTTTGAGTTTTAATCTTGCGATCTTTGAGTTTTAATCTTGCGATCTTTGAGTTTTAATCTTGCGATCTTTGAGTTTCAATCTTGCGATCTTTGAGTTTCAATCTTGCCATCTTTGAGTTTAATTCTTGCGATCTTTGAGTTTCAATCTTGCTATCTTTGAGATTAATTCTTGCGATTTTTGAGTTTCAATCTTTTGATCTTTGAGTTTCAATCTTGCGATCTTTGAGTTTCAATCATGCGATATTTGAGATTCAATCTTGCGATCTTTGAGTTTCAATCTTGCGATCTTTGAGTTTCAATCTTGCGATCTTTGAGTTTCAATCTTGCGATCTTTGAGTTTTAATCTTGCGATCTTTGAGTTTCAAACTTGCGATCTTTGAGTTTCAATATTGCCATCTATGAGATTAAATCTCTCGATCTTTGAGTTTTAATCTTGCCATCTTTGAGTTTCAATCTTGCGAACCTTTAGTTTCAATCTTGCGATCTTTGAGTTTTAATCTTGCGATCTTTGAGTTTTAATCTTGCGATCTTTGAGTTTCAATCTTGCCATCTTTGAGTTTCAATCTTGCGATCTTTGAGTTTCAATCTTGCTATCTTGGAGTTTAATTCTTGCGATCTTTGAGTTGCAATCTTTCGATCTTTGAGTTTCTATCTTGCGATCTTTGAGTTTCAATCATGCGATCTTTGAGTTTCAATCTTGCGATCTTTGGGTTTAATCTTGCGATCTTTGAGTTTCTATCTTGCGATCTTTGAGTTTTATTCAATCTTGCGATCTTTGAGATTGAATCTTGCGATCTTTCATTATCATTCTTGCGATCTTTGAGTTTCAATCTTGCGATCTTTGAGTTTTAATCTTGTAATCTTTGAGTTTCAATCTTGCCATCTTTGAGTTTCAATCTTGCGATCTTTGAGTTTCAATCTTGCTATCTTTGAGTTTCAATCTTGCGATCTTTGAATTTCAATCTTGCGATCTTTGAGTTTCAATCTTGCGATCTTTGAGTTTCAATCATGCGATTTTTGAGTTTCAATCTTGCCATCTTTGAGTTTCAATTTCCCCATCTTTGAGTTTTAAAATTGCCATCTTTGAGTTACAATCTTCCGATATTTGAGTTTCAATCTTGCGATCTTTGAGTTTCATTCTTGCCATCTATGAGTTTAAATCTTGCGATCTTTGAGTTGTAATCTTGTCTTCTTTGAGTTTCAATCTTGCGATCTTTGAGTTTCAAACTTGCGATCTTTGAGTTTCAATCTTGCCATCTATAAGTTTAAATTTCTCGATCTTTGAGTTTTTTTCTTGCCATCTTTGAGTTTCTATCTTGCGATCTTTGGGTTTCAGTCTTGCGATCTTTGAGTTTCTATCTTGCGATCTTTGAGTTTCAATTTTGCCATCTATGAGTTTAAATCTCTCGATCTTTGAGTTTTAATCTTGCCATCTTTGAGTTTTAATCTTGCGATCTTTGAGTTTCAGTCTTGCGATCTTTGCGTTTCAATCTTGCGATCTTTGAGTTTTAATCTTGCGATCTTTGAGTTTTAATCTTGCGATCTTTGAGTTTTAAACTTGCGATCATTGAGTTTCAATCTTGCCATCTATGAGTTTAAATCTCTCGATCTTTGAGTTTTAATCTTGCTATCATTGAGTTTCAATCTTGCGATCTTTAAGTTTTTATCTTGCGATCTTTGAGTTTTAATCTTGCGATGATTGAGTTTCAATATTGTTATCTTTGAGTTTAATTCTTGTGATCTTTGAGTTACAATCTTGCGATCTTTGAGTTTCAATCTTGCGATCTTTGAGTTTTAATCATGCGATCTTTGAGTTTCAATCTTGCGATCTTTGAGTTTCAATCTTGCGATCTTTGAGTTTCTATCTTGCGATCTTTGAGTTTCATTCTTTTCATCTATGAGTTTAAATCTTGCGATCTTTAAGTTATAATCTTGCGATCTTTGAGTTTTAATCTTGCGATCTTTGAGTTTCAATCTTGCTATCTTTGAGTTTAATTCTTGCGATCTTTGAGTTACAATCTTGCGATCTTTGAGTTTCAATCTTGCGATCTTTGAGTTTCAATCATGCGATCTTTGAGTTTCAATCTTGCAATCTTTGAGTTTCAATCTTGCGATCTTTGATTTCAATCTTGCGATCTTTGAGTTTCTATCTTGTGATCTTTGAGTTTCAATCTTGCGATCTTTGAGTTTCAAACTTGCGATCTTTGAGTTTCAACCTTGCCATCTATGGGTTTAAATCTCTCAATCTTTGAGTTTTAATCTTGCTATCTTTGAGTTTTAATCTTGCGATCTTTGAGTTTCAATCTTGCGATCTTTGAATTTTAATCTTGCGATCTTTGAGTTTCAATCTTGCGATCTTCAAGTTTCAATCTTGCGATCTTTTAGTTTCAATCTTGCGATCTTTGGGTTTCAATCTTGCCATCTTTGAGTGTTAATCTTGCGATCTTTGAATTTCAAACTTGCGATCTTTGAGTTTTAATCTTTCCATCTTTGAGTTTCTATCTTGCGATCTTTGAGTGTAAATCTTGCGATCTTTGAGTTTTAATCTTGCGATCTTTGAGTTTTAATCTTGCGATCTTTGAGTTTTAATCTTGTGATCTTTGAGTTTCAATCTTGCGATCTTTGAGTTTCAATCTTGCCATCTTTGAGTTTAATTCTTGCGATCTTTGAGTTTCAATCTTGCTATCTTTGAGATTAATTCTTGCGATTTTTGAGTTTCAATCTTGCGATCTTTGAGTTTCAATCTTGCGATCTTTGAGTTTCAATCCTGCGATCTTTGAGTTTCAATCTTGCGATCTTTGACTTTCAATCTTGCGATCTTTGAGTTTCAATCTTGCGATCTTTGAGTTTCAATCTTGCGATCTTTGAGTTTTAACCTTGCGATCTTTGAGTTTTAATCTTGCGATCTTTAAGTTTCAAACTTGCGATCTTTGAGTTTCAATCTTGCCATCTATGAGATTAAATCTCTCGATCTTTGAGTTTTAATCTTGCCATCTTTGAGTTTCAATCTTGCGATCTTTGAGTTTCAATCTTGCGATCTTTGAGTTTTAATCTTGCGATCTTTGAGTTTTAATCTTGCGATCTTTGAGTTTCAATCTTGCCATCTTTGAGTTTCAATCTTGCGATCTTTGAGTTTCAATCTTGCTATCTTGGAGTTTAATTCTTGCGATCTTTGAGTTGCAATCTTGCGATCTTTGAGTTTCTATCTTGCGATCTTTGAGTTTCAATCATGCGATCTTTGAGTTTCAATCTTGCGATCTTTGGGTTTATTCTTGCGATCTTTGAGTTTCTATCTTGCGATCTTTGAGTTTTATTCAATCTTGCGATCGTTGAGTTTCAATCTTGCGATCATTGAATTTCATTCTTGCGATCTTTGAGTTTCAATCTTGCGATCTTTGAGTTTCAATCTTGCGATCTTTGAGTTTTAATCTTGCGATCTTTGAGTTTCAATCTTGCCATCTTTGAGTTTCAATCTTGCGATCTTTGAGTTTCAATCTTGCTATCTTTGAGTTTCAATCTTGCGATCTTTGAATTTTAATCTTGCGATCTTTGAGTTTCAATCTTGCGATCTTTGAGTTTCAATCATGCGATTTTTGAGTTTTAATCTTGCCATCTTTGAGTTTCAATTTCCCCATCTTTGAGTTTTAAAATTGCCATCTTTGAGTTACAATCTTCCGATATTTGAGTTTCAATCTTGCGATCTTTGAGTTTCATTCTTGCCATCTATGAGTTTAAATCTTGCGATCTTTGAGTTGTAATCTTGCCATCTTTGAGTTTCAATCTTGCGATCTTTGAGTTTTAAACTTGCGATCTTTGAGTTTCAATCTTGCCATCTATAAGTTTAAATCTCTCGATCTTTGAGTTTTTTCTTGCCATCTTTGAGTTTCTATCTTGCGATCTTTGGGTTTCAGTCTTGCGATCTTTGAGTTTCTATCTTGCGATCTTTGAGTTTAATTTTTGCCATCTATGAGTTTAAATCTCTCGATCTTTGAGTTTTAATCTTGCCATCTTTGAGTTTCAATCTTGCGATCTTTGAGTTTCAGTCTTGCGATCTTTGAGTTTCAATCTTGCGATCTTTGAGTTTTAATCTTGCGATCTTTGAGTTTTAATCTTGCGATCTTTGAGTTTCAAACTTGCGATCATTGAGTTTCAATCTTGCCATCTATGAGTTTTAATCTTTTGATCTTTGAGTTTTAATCTTGCTATCTTTGAGTTTCAATCTTACGATCTTTGAGTTTTTATCTTGCGATCTTTGAGTTTTAATCTTGCGATCTTTGAGTTTTAATCTTACGATCTTTGAGTTTCAATCTTGCAATCTTTGAGTTTCAATCTTGCGATGATTGAGTTTCAATATTGCTATCTTTGAGTTTAATTCTTGTGATCTTTGAGTTACAATCTTGCGATCTTTTAGTTTCAATCTTGCGATCTTTGAGTTTTAATCATGCGATCTTTGAGTTTCAATCTTGCGATCTTTGAGTTTCAATCTTGCGATCTTTGAGTTTCTATCTTGCGATCTTTGAGTTTCATTCTTGCCATCTATGAGTTTAAATCTTGCGATCTTTGTGTTATAATCTTGCGATCTTTGAGTTTTAATCTTGCGATCTTTGAGTTTCAATCTTGCTATCTTTGAGTTTAATTCTTGCGATCTTTAAGTTAAAATCTTGCGATCTTTGAGTTTCAATCTTGCAATCTTTGATTTCAATTTTTCGATCTTTGAGTTTCAATCTTGTGATCTTTGAGTTTCAATCTTGCGATCTTTGAGTTTCAAACTTGCGATCTTTGAGTTTCAACCTTGCCATCTATGGGGTTAAATCTCTCAATCTTTGAGTTTTAATCTTGCCATCTTTGAGTTTCAATCTTGCGATCTTTGAGTTTCAATCTTGCGATCTTTGAATTTTAATCTTGCGATCTTTGAGTTTCAATCTTGCGATCTTTGAGTTTCATTCTTGCGATCTCTGAGTTTCAATCTTGCGATCTTTGAGTTTCAATCTTGCCATCTTTGAGTGTTAATCTTGCGATCTTTGAGTTTCAAACTTGCGATCTTTGAGATTCATCCTTGCCATCTTTGAGTTTCTATCTTGCGATCTTTGAGTTTCAATCTTGCGATCTTTGAGTTTCAATCTTGCCATCTTTGAGTTTCAATCTTGCGATCTTTGAGTTTCAATCTTGCTATCTTTGAGTTTCAATCTTGCGATCTTTGAATTTTAATCTTGCGATTGTTGAGTTTCAATCTTGCGATCTTTGAGTTTCAATCATGCGATTTTTGAGTTTTAATCTTGCCATCTTTGAGTTTCAATTTCCCCATCTTTGAGTTTTAAAATTGCCATCTTTGAGTTACAATCTTCCGATATTTGAGTTTCAATCTTGCGATCTTTGAGTTTCATTCTTGCCATCTATGAGTTTAAATCTTGCGATCTTTGAGTTGTAATCTTGCCATCTTTGAGTTTCAATCTTGCGATCTTTGAGTTTCAAACTTGCGATCTTTGAGTTTCAATCTTGCCATCTATAAGTTTAAATCTCTCGATCTTTGAGTTTTTTCTTGCCATCTTTGAGTTTCTATCTTGCGATCTTTGGGTTTCAGTCTTGCGATATTTGAGTTTCTATCTTGCGATCTTTGAGTTTAATTTTTGCCATCTATGAGTTTAAATCTCTCGATCTTTGAGTTTTAATCTTGCCATCTTTGAGTTTCAATCTTGCGATCTTTGAGTTTCAGTCTTGCGATCTTTGAGTTTCAATCTTGCGATCTTTGAGTTTTAATCTTGCGATCTTTGAGTTTTAACCTTGCGATCTTTGAGTTTCAAACTTGCGATCATTGAGTTTCAATCTTTCCATCTAGGAGTTTTAATCTTTTGATCTTTGAGTTTTAATCTTGCTGTCTTTGAGTTTCAATCTTACGATCTTTGAGTTTTTATCTTGCGATCTTTGAGTTTTAATCTTGCGATCTTTGAGTTTTAATCTTACGATCTTTGAGTTTCAATCTTGCAATCTTTGAGTTTCAATCTTGCGATGATTGAGTTTCAATATTGCTATCTTTGAGATTAATTCTTGCGATTTTTGAGTTTTAATCTTGCGATCTTTGAGTTTCAATCTTGCGATCTTTGAGTTTCAATCATGCGATCTTTGAGTTTCAATCTTGCGATCTTTGACTTTCAATCTTGCGATCTTTGAGTTTCAATCTTGCGATCTTTGAGTTTCAATCTTGCGATCTTTGAGTTTTAACCTTGCGATCTTTGAGTTTTAATCTTGCGATCTTTAAGTTTCAATCTTGCGATCTTTGAGTTTCAATCTTGCCATCTATGAGATTAAATCTCTCGATCTTTGAGTTTTAATCTTGCCATCTTTGAGTTTCAATCTTGCGATCTTTGAGTTTCAATCTTGCGATCTTTGAGTTTTAATCTTGCGATCTTTGAGTTTTAATCTTGCGATCTTTGAGTTTCAATCTTGCCATCTTTGAGTTTCAATCTTGCGATCTTTGAGTTTCAATCTTGCTATCTTGGAGTTTAATTCTTGCGATCTTTAAGTTGCAATCTTGCGATCTTTGAGTTTCTATCTTGCGATCTTTGAGTTTCAATCATGCGATCTTTGAGTTTTAATCTTGCGATCTTTGGGTTTATTCTTGCGATCTTTGAGTTTCTATCTTGCGATCTTTGAGTTTTATTCAATCTTGCGATCGTTGAATTTCAATCTTGCGATCATTGAATTTCATTCTTGTGATCTTTGAGTTTCAATCTTGCGATCTTTGAGTTTCAATCTTGCGATCTTTGAGTTTTAATCTTGCGATCTTTGAGTTTCAATCTTGCCATCTTTGAGTTTCAATCTTGCGATCTTTGAGTTTCAATCTTGCTATCTTTGAGTTTCAATCTTGCGATCTTTGAATTTTAATCTTGCGATCTTTGAGTTTCAATCTTGCGATCTTTGAGTTTCAATCATGCGATTTTTGAGTTTCAATCTTGCAATCTTTGAGTTTTAATTTCCCCATCTTTGAGTTTTAAAATTGCCATCTTTGAGTTACAATCTTCCGATATTTGAGTTTCAATCTTGCGATCTTTGAGTTTCATTCTTGCCATCTATGAGTTTAAATCTTGCGATCTTTGAGTTGTAATCTTGCCATCTTTGAGTTTCAATCTTGCGATCTTTGAGTTTCAAACTTGCGATCTTTGAGTTTCAATCTTGCCATCTATAAGTTTAAATCTCTCGATCTTTGAGTTTTTTTCTTGCCATCTTTGAGTTTCAATCTTGCGATCTTTGAGTTTCAATCATGCGATCTTTGAGTTTCTATCTTGCGATCTTTGAGTTTCATTTTTGCCATCTATGAGTTTAAATCTCTCGATCTTTGAGTTTTAATCTTGCGATCTTTGAGTTTTAATCTTGCGATCTTTGAGTTTTAATCTTGCGATCTTTGAGTTTCAAACTTGCGATCATTGAGTTTCAATCTTGCCATCTATGAGTTTTAATCTTTTGATCTTTGAGTTTTAATCTTGCCATCTTTGAGTTTCAATCTTGCGATCTTTGAGTTATAATCTTGCGATCTTTGAGTTTTAATCTTGCGATCTTTGAGTTTTAATCTTACGATCTTTGAGTTTCAATCTTGCAATCTTTGAGTTTCAATCTTGCGATGATTGAGTTTCAATATTGCTATCTTTGAGTTTAATTCTTGTGATCTTTGAGTTACAATCTTGCGATCTTTGAGTTTCAATCTTGCGATCTTTGAATTTTATTCATGCGATCTTTGAGTTTCAATCTTGCGATCTTTGAGTTTCAATCTTGCGATCTTTGAGTTTCTATCTTGCGATCTTTGAGTTTCATTCTTGCCATCTATGAGTTTAAATCTTGCGATCTTTGTGTTATAATCTTGCGATCTTTGAGTTTTAATCTTGCGATCTTTGAGTTTCAATCTTGCTATCTTTGAGTTTAATTCTTGCGATCTTTAAGTTACAATTTTGCGATCTTTTAGTTTCAATCTTGCGATCTTTGAGTTTCAATCATGCGATCTTTGAGTTTCAATCTTGCAATCTTTGAGTTTCAATCTTGCGATCTTTGATTTCAATTTTGCGATCTTTGAGTTTCAATCTTGCGATCTTTGAGTTTTAATCTTGCGATCTTTGAGTTTTAATCTTGCGATCTTTGAGTGTCAAACTTGCGATCTTTAAGTTTCAATCTTGCCATATATGAGTTTAAATCTCTTGATCTTTGAGTTTTAAACTTGCCATCTTTGAGTTTAATTCTTGCGATCTTTGAGTTTCAATCTTGCGATCTTTGAGTTTTAATCTTGCGATCTTCGAGTTTCAATCTTGCGATCGTTTAGTTTCAATCTTGCGATCTTTGAGTTTTAATCTTGCCATCTATGTGTTTCAATCTTGCGATCTTTGAGTTGTAATCTTGCCATCTTTGAGTTTCAATCTTGCGATCTTTGAGTTTCAAACTTGCTATCTTTGAGTTTCAATTTTGCGATCTTTAATTTCAATCTTGCTATCTATAAGTTTAAATCTTGCGATCTTTGAGTTGTAATCTAGCCATCTTTGAGTGTTAATCTTGCGATCTTTGAGTTTCAAACTTGCGATCTTTGAATTTTAATCTTGCCATCTTTGAGTTTCTATCTTGCGATCTTTGAGTTTCAATCTTGCGATCTTTGAGTTTTAATCTTGCGATCTTTGAGTTTTAATCTTGCGATCTTTGAGTTTTAATCTTGCGACCTTTGAGTTTCAATCTTGCCATCTTTGAGTTTCAATCTTGCCATCTTTGAGTTTAATTCTTGCGATCTTTGAGTTTCAATCTTGCTATCTTTGAGATTAATTCTTGCGATTTTTGAGTTTCAATCTTTTGATCTTTGAGTTTCAATCTTGCGATCTTTGAGTTTCAATCATGCGATATTTGAGATTCAATCTTGCGATCTTTGAGTTTCAATCTTGCGATCTTTGAGTTTCAATCTTGCGATCTTTGAGTTTCAATCTTGCGATCTTTGAGTTTTAATCTTGCGATCTTTGAGTTTCAAACTTGCGATCTTTGAGTTTCAATATTGCCATCTATGAGATTAAATCTCTCGATCTTTGAGTTTTAATCTTGCCATCTTTGAGTTTCAATCTTGCGAACCTTTAGTTTCAATCTTGCGATCTTTGAGTTTTAATCTTGCGATCTTTGAGTTTTAATCTTGCGATCTTTGAGTTTCAATCTTGCCATCTTTGAGTTTCAATCTTGCGATCTTTGAGTTTCAATCTTGCTATCTTGGAGTTTAATTCTTGCGATCTTTGAGTTGCAATCTTGCGATCTTTGAGTTTCTATCTTGCGATCTTTGAGTTTCAATCATGCGATCTTTGAGTTTCAATCTTGCGATCTTTGGGTTTAATCTTGCGATCTTTGAGTTTCTATCTTGCGATCTTTGAGTTTTATTCAATCTTGCGATCTTTGAGTTTGAATCTTGCGATCTTTCAATTTCATTCTTGCGATCTTTGAGTTTCAATCTTGCGATCTTTGAGTTTTAATCTTGTGATCTTTGAGTTTCAATCTTGCCATCTTTGAGTTTCAATCTTGCGATCTTTGAGTTTCAATCTTGCTATCTTTGAGTTTCAATCTTGCGATCTTTGAATTTCAATCTTGCGATCTTTGAGTTTCAATCTTGCGATCTTTGAGTTTCAATCATGCGATTTTTGAGTTTCAATCTTGCCATCTTTGAGTTTCAATTTCCCCATCTTTGAGTTTTAAAATTGCCATCTTTGAGTTACAATCTTCCGATATTTGAGTTTCAATCTTGCGATCTTTGAGTTTCATTCTTGCCGTCTATGAGTTTAAATCTTGCGATCTTTGAGTTGTAATCTTGCCTTCTTTGAGTTTCAATCTTGCGATCTTTGAGTTTCAAACTTGCGATTTTTGAGTTTCAATCTTGCCATCTATAAGTTTAAATCTCTCGATCTTTGAGTTTTTTTCTTGCCATCTTTGAGTTTCTATCTTGCGATCTTTGGGTTTCAGTCTTGCGATCTTTGAGTTTCTATCTTGCGATCTTTGAGTTTCAATTTTGCCATCTATGAGTTTAAATCTCTCGATCTTTGAGTTTTAATCTTGCCATCTTTGAGTTTTAATCTTGCGATCTTTGAGTTTCAGTCTTGCGATCTTTGCGTTTCAATCTTGCGATCTTTGAGTTTTAATCTTGCGATCTTTGAGTTTTAATCTTGCGATCTTTGAGTTTTAAACTTGCGATCATTGAGTTTCAATCTTGCCATCTATGAGTTTAAATCTCTCGATCTTTGAGTTTTAATCTTGCTATCATTGAGTTTCAATCTTGCGATCTTTAAGTTTTTATCTTGCGATCTTTGAGTTTTAATCTTGCGATGATTGAGTTTCAATATTGTTATCTTTGAGTTTAATTCTTGTGATCTTTGAGTTACAATCTTGCGATCTTTGAGTTTCAATCTTGCGATCTTTGAGTTTTAATCATGCGATCTTTGAGTTTCAATCTTGCGATCTTTGAGTTTCAATCTTGCGATCTTTGAGTTTCTATCTTGCGATCTTTGAGTTTCATTCTTTTCATCTATGAGTTTAAATCTTGCGATCTTTAAGTTATAATCTTGCGATCTTTGAGTTTTAATCTTGCGATCTTTGAGTTTCAATCTTGCTATCTTTGAGTTTAATTCTTGCGATCTTTGAGTTACAATCTTGCGATCTTTGAGTTTCAATCTTGCGATCTTTGAGTTTCAATCATGCGATCTTTGAGTTTCAATCTTGCAATCTTTGAGTTTCAATCTTGCGATCTTTGATTTCAATCTTGCGATCTTTGAGTTTCTATCTTGTGATCTTTGAGTTTCAATCTTGCGATCTTTGAGTTTCAAACTTGCGATCTTTGAGTTTCAACCTTGCCATCTATGGGTTTAAATCTCTCAATCTTTGAGTTTTAATCTTGCTATCTTTGAGTTTTAATCTTGCGATCTTTGAGTTTCAATCTTGCGATCTTTGAATTTTAATCTTGCGATCTTTGAGTTTCAATCTTGCGATCTTCAAGTTTCAATCTTGCGATCTTTTAGTTTCAATCTTGCGATCTTTGGGTTTTAATCTTGCCATCTTTGAGTGTTAATCTTGCGATCTTTGAATTTCAAACTTGCGATCTTTGAGTTTTAATCTTTCCATCTTTGAGTTTCTATCTTGCGATCTTTGAGTGTAAATCTTGCGATCTTTGAGTTTTAATCTTGCGATCTTTGAGTTTTAATCTTGCGATCTTTGAGTTTTAATCTTGTGATCTTTGAGTTTCAATCTTGCGATCTTTGAGTTTCAATCTTGCCATCTTTGAGTTTAATTCTTGCGATCTTTGAGTTTCTATCTTGCTATCTTTGAGATTAATTCTTGCGATTTTTGAGTTTCAATCTTGCGATCTTTGAGTTTCAATCTTGCGATCTTTGAGTTTCAATCCTGCGATCTTTGAGTTTCAATCTTGCGATCTTTGACTTTCAATCTTGCGATCTTTGAGTTTCAATCTTGCGATCTTTGAGTTTCAATCTTGCGATCTTTGAGTTTTAACCTTGCGATCTTTGAGTTTTAATCTTGCGATCTTTAAGTTTCAAACTTGCGATCTTTGAGTTTCAATCTTGCCATCTATGAGATTAAATCTCTCGATCTTTGAGTTTTAATCTTGCCATCTTTGAGTTTCAATCTTGCGATCTTTGAGTTTCAATCTTGCGATCTTTGAGTTTTAATCTTGCGATCTTTGAGTTTTAATCTTGCGATCTTTGAGTTTCAATCTTGCCATCTTTGAGTTTCAATCTTGCGATCTTTGAGTTTCAATCTTGCTATCTTGGAGTTTAATTCTTGCGATCTTTGAGTTGCAATCTTGCGATCTTTGAGTTTCTATCTTGCGATCTTTGAGTTTCAATCATGCGATCTTTGAGTTTCAATCTTGCGATCTTTGGGTTTATTCTTGCGATCTTTGAGTTTCTATCTTGCGATCTTTGAGTTTTATTCAATCTTGCGATCGTTGAGTTTCAATCTTGCGATCATTGAATTTCATTCTTGCGATCTTTGAGTTTCAATCTTGCGATCTTTGAGTTTCAATCTTGCGATCTTTGAGTTTTAATCTTGCGATCTTTGAGTTTCAATCTTGCCATCTTTGAGTTTCAATCTTGCGATCTTTGAGTTTCAATCTTGCTATCTTTGAGTTTCAATCTTGCGATCTTTGAATTTTAATCTTGCGATCTTTGAGTTTCAATCTTGCGATCTTTGAGTTTCAATCATGCGATTTTTGAGTTTCAATCTTGCCATCTTTGAGTTTCAATTTCCCCATCTTTGAGTTTTAAAATTGCCATCTTTGAGTTACAATCTTCCGATATTTGAGTTTCAATCTTGCGATCTTTGAGTTTCATTCTTGCCATCTATGAGTTTAAATCTTGCGATCTTTGAGTTGTAATCTTGCCATCTTTGAGTTTCAATCTTGCGATCTTTGAGTTTCAAACTTGCGATCTTTGAGTTTCAATCTTGCCATCTATAAGTTTAAATCTCTCGATCTTTGAGTTTTTTTCTTGCCATCTTTGAGTTTCTATCTTGCGATCTTTGGGTTTCAGTCTTGCGATCTTTGAGTTTCTATCTTGCGATCTTTGAGTTTCATTTTTGCCATCTATGAGTTTAAATCTCTCGATCTTTGAGTTTTAATCTTGCCATCTTTGAGTTTCAATCTTGCGATCTTTGAGTTTCAGTCTTGCGATCTTTGAGTTTCAATCTTGCGATCTTTGAGTTTTAATCTTGCGATCTTTGAGTTTTAATCTTGCGATCTTTGAGTTTCAAACTTGCGATCATTGAGTTTCAATCTTGCCATCTATGAGTTTAAATCTTTTGATCTTTGAGTTTTAATCTTGCTATCTTTGAGTTTCAATCTTACGATCTTTGAGTTTTTATCTTGCGATCTTTGAGTTTTAATCTTGCGATCTTTGAGTTTTAATCTTACGATCTTTGAGTTTCAATCTTGCAATCTTTGAGTTTCAATCTTGCGATGATTGAGTTTCAATATTGCTATCTTTGAGTTTAATTCTTGTGATCTTTGAGTTACAATCTTGCGATCTTTGAGATTCAATCTTGCGATCTTTGAGTTTTAATCATGCGATCTTTGAGTTTCAATCTTGCGATCTTTGAGTTTCAATCTTACGATCTTTGAGTTTCTATCTTGCGATCTTTGAGTTTCATTCTTGCCATCTATGAGTTTAAATCTTGCGATCTTTGTGTTATAATCTTGCGATCTTTGAGTTTTAATCTTGCGATCTTTGAGTTTCAATCTTGCTATCTTTGAGTTTAATTCTTGCGATCTTTAAGTTAAAATCTTGCGATCTTTGAGTTTCAATCTTGCAATCTTTGATTTCAATTTTTCGATCTTTGAGTTTCAATCTTGTGATCTTTGAGTTTCAATCTTGCGATCTTTGAGTTTCAAACTTGCGATCTTTGAGTTTCAACCTTGCCATCTATGGCTTTAAATCTCTCAATCTTTGAGTTTTAATCTTGCCATCTTTGAGTTTCAATCTTGCGATCTTTGAGTTTCAATCTTGCGATCTTTGAATTTTAATCTTGCGATCTTTGAGTTTCAATCTCGCGATCTTCAAGTTTCAATCTTGCGATCTTTTAGTTTCAATCTTGCGATCTTTGAGTTTCAATCTTGCCATCTTTGAGTGTTAATCTTGCGATCTTTGAATTTCAAACTTGCGATCTTTGAGTTTTAATCTTTCCATCTTTGAGTTTCTATCTTGCAATCTTTGAGTTTCAATCTTGCGATCTTTGAGTTTCAATCTTGCCATCTTTGAGTTTCAATCTTGCGATCTTTGAGTTTCAATCTTGCTATCTTTGAGTTTCAATCTTGCGATCTTTGAATTTTAATCTTGCGATCTTTGAGTTTCAATCTTGCGATCTTTGAGTTTCAATCATGCGATTTTTGAGTTTTAATCTTGCCATCTTTGAGTTTCAATTTCCCCATCTTTGAGTTTTAAAATTGCCATCTTTGAGTTACAATCTTCCGATATTTGAGTTTCAATCTTGCGATCTTTGAGTTGCATTCTTGCCATCTATGAGTTTAAATCTTGCGATCTTTGAGTTGTAATCTTGCCATCTTTAAGTTTCAATCTTGCGATCTTTGAGTTTCAAACTTGCGATCTTTGAGTTTCAATCTTGCCATCTATAAGTTTAAATCTCTCGATCTTTGAGTTTTTTCTTGCCATCTTTGAGTTTCTATCTTGCGATCTTTGGGTTTCAGTCTTGCGATATTTGAGTTTCTATCTTGCGATCTTTGAGTTTAATTTTTGCCATCTATGAGTTTAAATCTCTCGATCTTTGAGTTTTAATCTTGCCATCTTTGAGTTTCAATCTTGCGATCTTTGAGTTTCAGTCTTGCGATCTTTGAGTTTCAATCTTGCGATCTTTGAGTTTTAATCTTGCGATCTTTGAGTTTTAACCTTGCGATCTTTGAGTTTCAAACTTGCGATCATTGAGTTTCAATCTTTCCATCTAGGAGTTTTAATCTTTTGATCTTTGAGTTTTAATCTTGCTATCTTTGAGTTTCAATCTTGCGATCTTTGAGTTTTTATCTTGCGATCATTGATTTTTAATCTTGCGATCTTTGAGTTTTAATCTTACGATCTTTGAGTTTCAATCTTGCAATCTTTGAGTTTCAATCTTGCGATGATTGAGTTTCAATATTGCTATCTTTGAGTTTAATTCTTGTGATCTTTGAGTTACAATCTTGCGATCTTTGAGTTTCAATCTTGCGATCTTTGAGTTTTAATCATGCGATCTTTGAGTTTCAATCTTGCGATCTTTGAGTTTCAATCTTGCGATCTTTGAGTTTCTATCTTGCGATCTTTGAGTTTCATTCTTGCCATCTATGAGTTTAAATCTTGCGATCTTTGAGTTATAATCTTGCGATCTTTGAGTTTTAATCTTGCGATCTTTGAGTTTCAATCTTGCTATCTTTGAGTTTAATTCTTGCGATCTTTAAGTTACAATCTTGCGATCTTTGAGTTTCAATCTTGCGATCTTTGAGTTTCAATCATAAATAAATAAATAAATAAATAAATAAACTTTTTTATTGCGTAGTAACAATTTTTGACATGTCATGCAATCGTCAACATAATATAAGTATAATATATAAAATGTATTAAAATTCTAAAACTAAACAACAAATTGTCATTCACTCCACATTCAAATACATATATTTCTAACATTCACACAGCCACAATCACACTGCCTTCCTGTCCTGCTATTTAATCTTAATCTTCCCAGCGACTCATCATGAACTCTTCCACAGAATAGAACGCTTTAGACACCAAGAGGTGTCTAAGTCGAGTTTTGAATTGAGTTTGGTTATTAATTGGAAATCCTTCAGGGAGTTT
>JAQJVL010007795.1:0-22272 GCA_035578905.1 Stictocephala bisonia
CAATGCAACCTAATGAAGAATAGCTATTCCAATCACGATTTGCATACACACCGATCAAGAGCACCGTATTTAGTACACCTTCTTCGCGGCCGTACCGAGGGAATACAAAATATTGGAAAACCCACGTGAGCGATATTACGCATCACTGGACAGACAACTGAGGGTGATTCAAACGATCACCGTGTCGATCGTAGACCAAGAAAATCGTCCAATTACGAATCCGTCTGCTAACAACATCGTGTATTTGGACTTGAAGAAAATAAAATAGCAACTTTATCCCGACAACGGGGTTCACACGAGTTGCTCCATGTGCCACCTCATGGTCGTCATCGTCTGAATTAGGCATGTGGTGACGTCACACATCCACTGCGCACCAAACGAAATCTTCCCCCATCCACAAAAAAAAATAATATTTTTTCTTTAAAGTTTCCCGCGCAACGTCACATTCAAGATGGGAAAAAAAATATTTAGGATAGCAACACTATACACACAGACAAAAAACTAGATTGGCAACACTGTACACCAAAATTTATTTAGGTTGGCAACACTGCGCACCAAAAGCTCCCGCGCAAAGAAAACCTCTTATATATACATATATACATATATATATATGGCCGCGCCCATGGCAAAGGAGGTCCTCTGCTCCATATCCCCCCATTACTACTGGTGGGCATATCAAGGGCTACATACTCATGGAGTAGGAGTGGGTGAGCACATCAAAGGCTACATACTCATGTAGTAGGAGTGGGTGGACACATAAAATGCTACACACTCATGTAGTAGGAGTGGATGCACACATTAAAGTCTACATCCCATAGAAATGAAATGAAATGAAATACGTCTTTATTTAACCAGGTGAAGTTGGGACTAGAAAGTCCCTTCTTCCACTTAACCTGATACTAAAATAATTACAATTATAACAGTTCTCTTTTTAAATACAGTAATTGCAACTGAATAAAAGTAACAATAACTATTATAATACGAAAAAAAAACTATTTTACTGTAAATAATATTAATAACCATAGTTAAATAATATATGTAATTAAAAGTATAAAATAAATTAACAGACCTAGAAATAAAAATAAGATTATGAAATTCCACTTACACCCTCACACACGCTCTCTTCAACTGGATCACACGCTCATTCACACATATATTAACTTAATAGTAAAACATACAACTAAAAGAAAAAAGGAAAAACTTACAAACCACATTCATACGTATCCTCCAGATGCTTGCCAAACACTACCGGCTATCATCGGACCCGCAGGAGAAAGGCTTTTACCTCCACCCTGAAGCGATAACAGTTATCAATGTTCCTCATACCGTCTGGAAGGGAATTCCACAGACGGCAAGAATTTACGATAAACGATTTATTAAATATTGAAGTTCTATGAGTAGGAATACAAAGAAGTGAAGCACCCTTGCGTGTTTCCCGGGCACTAATATGAGACAAAAACTTAAAGTTATCATACAGATATTTAGGAGACTTCGTGTGCAATACCTTGTGTAAGAAATAAATGGTGTGAAATTCATAGAGCCCCTACATTTTTAGTAAAGAAAGTTGATCATAGAATTGGGTTACATGATCTCTTCTTGAAGGATGAAATATTAATCTGATGCAGTAATTTTGTGCACGTTGAAGTCTCTCAGAGAGCTCGGCAGACATGTCATTAATCATGACGTCTCAATAATTAAAGTGAGTGAGAACTAGAGCCCTTACTAGCAACACTTTGACATTCAGTGGTAATTAAAGTGCAAACCGTTTCAAACTGTGTATGCCTGCAAACACTCTGTTACAAATTTCAGTTACCTGTTCAGCCCATCCCAAGGTCCTAGTAATAGTGAGTCCAAGGTTACGTACTTTGTCGCTGTATTCAAGTGCCTGGATGTTGAGAATAAGTTTCGGGATGTCATTGAGGTTAAGTTTGTTAAGAAGTTTGCTGTTATTATTATTATTGCTGAGTCCGTATATTTTAAATCAGATAATTAGTTTTAACAAATGAACACAATAACAGTGCATTGGAAACGTTTTTTGAATCGGTGCTGTAAACAGTGAGTAGTAATATTAGGACGTGCTTGCACAAACATTTTGAAAAACTAACATTTTAACTAGTGAACGTTCCTAACCTAGCACTGTGCCAGGCTACAAGTTGCTTTGCTACTCCACGAGGTCGCGCAGAGCACGGCACCGAGAGCAACTCATGTACACGTTTGTTTCACGTACTATCATCAGCCTAACAGCTCAGTCGGTAGACGGTCTGACTGCAAAGCAAAACATCGCTGGTTCGAATCTCAGTTAGAGACAATACTTTTTGAAAGCAGTTATAATTTTAATTTTGAGTTAAATAAACCTATTGCTCATACGTTATCTTATTTATTTTATTTTAATTTTGAATTAAATAAATCTATTGCTCATGCGCTATCTTCTTATTTATAATTGCAATACTATTTTCGAACATGAAGAAAATAACCAAATTTAAAACTGCCAAGGGTAAGGATGGAATCGTAGTAGATGACTACTGGTATAGGAAAGATAAGATCCTGACAACTGGAGAAATTAGTTGGAGGTGTACAATTCGCAGCTGTCCTGCATCTTTAAAAACCAATAACGCAGTAACAACAATTAAACAAACATCTCATGACCATAAACTAATTTTCATGGTGGTACCGGCGGCTGCACCACACAGGGACCGCCTGGTGGTGTTGGTGCTCGGGATCCTGGGGGTAGGGAGCCTTTCTATAATTGTGGGTTCCCAGGGAGTCCGGCGTCGTTCATGGCTTTGTCACCTGTCACACCGGAGGAGGTGGTTCGCGTGGTACGTGATCTTAGACTCACTAGGTCGTTTGATGAAAGTGGTTTGTCTGTTTGGCTATTAAAAACATTTATCAGTCAAGTGAGTGGGCCGCTTAGCAAACTGGTAAATATGTCGTTTGATCAGGGTTTATACCCAGCCGAATTAAAGAAATCTAAAATTACTCCGATTTTCAAAAAGAACGACCCACTCCTGGTTGAAAATTATCGTCCGATTTCTATCTTGCCTACACTCAGTAAAATTTACGAGAAGCTTTTTCTCAGCAGACTTATGACTTTTTTCAATTCTTTTAACTTGTTATGTTCTCAGCAATTCGGGTTTCGGAAAAATAAGTCCACCATCGACGCAGTGACCTCACTGGTGGAGTCGATTGTCGAAGGCTTAGAGGGTGGAGAGCGGGTACTTAGCGTGTTTCTCGATCTCTCGAAGGCCTTCGACTGTGTCGATCATGCCACTCTATTGCAAGTATTGGAGACGGGTGGGGTCCGTGGACTCCCACTCAAGTGGCTAGAGTCATACCTCACCGGTCGCAGTCAGCGTGTTCAGATTGCAAACAGCCTCTCGCGATCTATCAGTGTGGGCCGAGGGGTCCCACAGGGCTCTATCATTGGCCCAGCATTGTTTATAATCTAAGTAAATAATTTAAGTTTCTCACTGCAAGCACATAACATTATTCAGTACGCTGATGATACAACAATCTGTATAAAAAATAAATCGGTAAAGGAACTTGAAATCAACACATATATTCAGTTAAATTCGTGCATTCAATTTTTTGAACAATTAAATCTACAAACAAACAGCACTAAGTCAAATTTTGTCTACTTCTGTCTAAGACAACTTGGTGATGACACGCCACTGTCCGTTATGGCAGATGACACTCTTTTGAAAGATGTGGATTGTACTAGTTTCTTGGGGATGCAAGTTGATAGAGGTTTGACCTGGGACAATCATGTCAACAGTGTCTGCTCCAGGGTGTCGACGGGTATCTATGTCCTGCGATCCCTTGCTCAGTTCTGCTCATTGGGAATTCTAAAAATGACTTACTTTGCTATAATTTACCCACATCTGTCCTACGGAATACGTCTGTGGGGGAGCTGTGCAGATTCTAGATTTTCAAGAGTGTTTCGACTGCAAAAGAGAGCGGTCAGAGTTCTCGCGAATTTGAGGCACAGAGAGTCGTGTAGGGATGCGTTTAGGGAGCTAGGTCTTTTAACTTTACCTTGCCTCTACTTACTTGAGGTGGCAGTTTACTGTCGTTTCAGTGGCAATCTCACCCAAGGTGTAGATATCCACGACTACAATACTAGGGGTAGGGACACATATCGCCAGCAACAACATAGAACATCCGCCTTTAATAACCTGCCGTCACAGGTTGGCGTCAGGGTGTTAAACCGACTCCCAAACAGCTCAGTAGTTGTGGCCGATAAAGCCACGTTTAAGAGAAAACTCAAGCAGCTATTGATCTCAAGATCGTTCTACTCGGTGGGGGAGTTCATGGCCCACCGTTTTACGGATGGGCCGCAATAGCCAAAATCTTTTTATTTTTATCACACTGGCTTCGACCCAGGTAGTCGAATTATTTTATGTTACAGTTTCCATTTTCATTAATTATTCAGTTTCTTGATATATATTACTATTATTATCACTGTACCCTTTTATAGATGACGTTTGTAACACAATGTGTATTGTTTTATTACAATAAAGAAATTATAACCATGCTGCCCCTGACGTTAACGTTCCATCTTCACCTTCAATTTCTGAACCATCCACCCCTACATAAAATACATCATCTCTACAGACTCCAACGTCCGAAATTCTACCGCCGCTGGAAACACAGACACCTTCCCTAACACAACTTGGGTCGCCTTATGTCACAATTACGCCAGAACCACCGAAATTCCCTCTTTTGGACGAAGAAAACAATTATCTAAGGCAAAGTGTTGCAGAGCTAAAATATACCAACCATGCTCTTACAGACAGGTTGATGGAAGCAGAGAAGAAACTTATGAACAGTGAAGAGAGTGCTGAAATTATCCATATTGACCACGATCCAGAAAAAACAACACTCGTAACTTGTGAAGAAAAAGTGTGCCAATCCCCACAAAATTCTGAAACTTGTAACATCAGCCTTTTGGACGGGATACATGTTTTAGAGGCTGATGTGGGAGATGTAATAGACGTGTTAAAGCATAATAAATCAACGGCGTTTGCGCACACTATTTCGAAAGATTTTGAAGACACTCGAAAAATGTCAGCGGGAGTTGCGGTAGTATTCAAGAAAAAATTCGGCAAACCCAAGAAAGAAAACTGCTTGACAGAGAATTTGGCATTCCAGGAAATCAAAGGAGCGTCAGTATACAGTCTTGTGACGAAGCCTGTATACTCTGAGAAGCCGACTTACGAAGAGTATAACTCCTCCTTTGACGACTTCGAGCAAGACTTTAAAAGCAGAGGATTTTCAACACTGGTATGCTCACCAATGGGATGCGCCCATGATCATATCAGACTCGAACACTTCGCTAAAAATATAGTTAGATTTCGAAAAGTGACCGGAGCCACAGTTCTTATTGTCACCAAGGACCAGAAGGCCGGGAGGAAGCTAAGATTAGGACTCAGCCAATCCACCTTCATGCAGCAGCTAAGAATAAAAATCAAAGCCGCAGAAGCAGAGTCGGTATCAGCGACTGGAGGGGATAGCGAGAAGAAAATCCAAGAACAAATACACCCTCCAATTACTTCAGCGGATTTGTACTTACTGTGGGATGAAGAGCTGCAACTTTACCTAAAACAGGTCCAAGTTCCAGACAACACTAAGCTATTGGATATTACCGTAAGCCATCTACTAAAGATTAATGAAAACCAGACTGACACTAACAAAGTTCGTGAATCGCTCGCATTAGACACCTACGACTATGTAGTGGCTACGGTAAACGACCGGGAGATGGAGGAGAAGGAAGGCGGCACACACTGGTCCCTGTTGCTGTACGCCAGAGAGGAGGACACCTACTATCACCTTGACAGTGTGGAGCCCGTGAACTGTAAACACGCGCAGAGACTGGCCGCAACACTCAGCGGCAACCCTGACGTCAGTGTCATCCAGCTTCAGTGTCGGCAGCAGGACGGCGGTGTCGAGTGTGGCGCGTATGCTGTGCACTTCGCTGAACTCATTTGTTCAGCGATAATGCGCGGCATGCGTGTGCACGGAAATCGTTGTTTTTCAAAAAAGTTCTCAGTAAACCAAATTTTCGACAAAATTCGTAAGCTAAAAACTGTTCAAAAAACACACATTCAGGCAGTAAAACAGTTAAAAACAGCAAAAATAACAACACAATCTAAATTGTCAAAAAAAGTAACTTTGTTGTCTGATAGCCACGGTCGTGGTCTGCGTGGCTTGCTACAAAATAAGCTAAGTGATCAATACAAAGTGTATAGTGTAGTGAAACCGAATGGAAAGTTAGAGCATGTAGCAAGCGACTTAGACTACTAGGCGAAAAAACTGAAAAACAACGATCATCTTATAGTTTTAAGTGGTACCAATAATGTTACACTAAATGGCACTTTTAATGTAAAAACTTATGTCAAAGAAATTGCGGAAAAACTAAGCACACTAACATTATCATGTGTACAATACCACAACGTTATGACAAACCCCACTTAAACTCCTTAATCAGAAAAACCAATATTGATTTAGTGATTGAGTCACTAAAATACGATAATTTCAAACTTGTATCTCTCGCAAGCATCCCTAGTAGTTGCCATTCATCAAAAGGTCTTCATTTAAATAGCCGGGGTAAACAAAAGCTTTGCAACCTTATTGTAAACAAAATCATTGAACCCGTAATTTTAAACTGAAGACCTATGACAAAGACATGTATTCTGCTAATGTAAATAAAAACACTGATCCCATTGAATATTCACTTAATAATGTATGTATAAACAATCTAAATAATGTATATAGTAGGCCTAATGTTATGAAACAGAATAGTGTTAAAATCCTTCATTTAAACATACAATATCTTAGGGAAAAAATAGATATGCTTGATATTTTTCTACAAACAGAACAACCAGATATCCTAGTATTAAGTGAGCATGGTTTGAAAAAGGAAGAGCTACTTAGCATACATTTTCAAGAGTATGATGTTATTTGTGAGTTTTCAAGGTCAGAGCATAAAAGTAGTGGTGGTTTGGTAATTTTATCTAAAAGAGAAATTAATGTAAATAGGTTAAATGTAAATATATTTTGTAGAGAAATGGTATTTGAAGTAGCAGGAATAGAAATTAGTCTAAGAAACAATGAAAAACTTATTTTATTTGGTATTTATAGACCACCACACGCCTCAAATATTGATAGTTTTTTTAGATTATTTTACCAATTACTATCAAAGTATTTGACAAAAGTCAATAAGTTGTGTTTAACAGTTGGTGACCTAAACCTCAACTGGTTAAAAAATAATGCTGAAACAAACAGGTTAAAAGATCTTATGAAAGAATTCAATTTGATACAGTATGTTCACTCACCAACGAGGGTAACAGGCTCTTCATCCACATTAATAGACCATGTTCTATCTAACGTTGGTGCTGATATGTTGCAGGTAGACGTTATAGGCACAGGCTTATCAGATCATTTCGCGCAAAATATCACTGTCACATTCCAAAGCACCTCCGCGAAAAACATACCTTCATGTGGAAGCACACGAGCGATGCATAACACTTGCCCGGAAAATTTGAGAATATTAAACTATTTACTAAGCAAAGAGTCATGGAGTATTTTAAATAGTTGTTCCAATACCGAGTCTAAGTTTAAAAAATTTATGGATACTTTTGAGTATTATTTAACAATATCTTGCCCATTAAAAACCCGTTATAAAATTAATAAAAAGAAAACAAACAAACTTTGGATAACCAAAGGTATAATTATTTCTTCAAAAAAGCTTAAAGAATTAGACTACAGAAGGAAGGCTAATATAACTAAAGAATTTATAGATTACTATACACACTATAAAAAAATCTATCGTAAGGTTATAACCGCGGCCAAAGCGTCTCATTTGTATGAGCGTCTAAGCAGTACTAATAACATAGCCAAGGAAGCCTGGTCAATAATAAATAGTGATAGGAATACAAAACCTGTTTTGTTACCTACGGATATGCCGACCCCAACGGACATGAATGAATTCTTTGCTAGTGTAGGTAAACAAAAGAGCGTAATGATAGCGGAACCACCGATACAGTCACTGTCAGACAAAAATTGCCTTAGTACACTCATGCTACCTCCTACAGACCCTGAGGAAGTATACAAAGTAATTATGGGATTAAAAAATTCAAACGCATATGGATACGACGCAATATCACACAAAGTAATTTGTCACTGTGCGATACATATTTGTACGCCTCTTTCAGACGTGATTAATTCTTCTTTGGCAGAGGGTTTCTTTCCGCTGGAAATGAAACAAGCAATCGTGCGTCCAATATATAAAGACGGAAATACAAATAACCCGGCTAGTTACCGTCCGGTTCTAACGTATCAACAATATCCAAAGTATTTGAGCATGTATTTGTCAATAGACTACTAAGTTTTCTTGTGAAATTTAACTTAATATGTAAAGAACAATAAGGCTTTGTTAGAGGAAAGAACACAACCGATGCATTGGTCAAATTTGTCACACATGCCATCACCGCCTTAGACAAAAGGTTTAAATATTTAGGTGTATTCCTTGACATACAAAAAGCTTTTGATTGTCTAGACCACAAAATCCTCTTTCGCCGATTGTATTGTTTGGGGGTGAGAGGTGTTGCACTAGACTGGATCAAATCCTTCTTGTTAAACAGAACTCAAGTGGTCGAAATTAGAAATGTTAAATCTGAAAAATTAAAATTAGAATTTGGAATCCCTCAAGGCTCAGTGTTGGGACCAATTCTCTTCATATTATATACAAATAGTTTAACGCAAAATTTTCCTAACATAAAATTAACCATGTACGCGGACGATTTAGCCTTGCTTTTCCAAGAAAATTAATCGGAGAATTTAGAATTAAATTGCTATTTACAACTCACAAAATTATACCAATACCTGAACTCTAATAACTTACATGTGAACCCCTCAAAATCAACAAGCATTTCTTTTTCAAGTTGTATAAATACAAATACTGATCCGTTAGTTTTCATGAATGAATTTTTACTGCCGTCTGAATCAAATTGCAAATATCTGGGAATCATTTTTGATAATACACTATCGTGGGATCAGCATATAAACACATTATGTTCTAGAGTAGCATCACAACTGTTTTTATTAAAAAGATATTCTAAATACCAAGACCATTTTCTTTTAAGACTTATATATACTTCCCTCATCGAGTCAAGACTGAGGTACGGCATTGTCCTTTGGGGTTCAGCATCTCATTCCAAATTTATGAGAATATTCCGGTTACAAAAGCGGGCTGTACGAATCATGGCAGGGCTACATAGACGAGCACCGTGCAAATCTTATTTTCAATCCTTAAAGATTTTGACATTGCCCTCAATATATATCTATGAAATGCTCCTGTATTATAGTTTTAAGTTTGATTCAATACAGACCGGTTCTGATGTTCACTTATACAACACAAGAGCACGTGACCAACACAGACAAGCCCCTCATAGATTGCAACTAGCCTCAAAATTACCTCAAAACATGGGTCCAGAACTATTCAACAAATTACCCGCAACAATTAAATCAGAAACAAACCCAAATAAATTTAAAAAGTTGACTAGGGAATATCTCTTAGAAAGAGCCTGTTACTCCGTTGAGGAGTTTTTATAGTTTTACAAATGGAATAATAGTGGATTTATCAAGTTTATTTTAAATTAAATGTATTATTTTATTCATGGATGTACGATAAGCATTGACGACTGTAATACAATGTATATATTGTCAATTTACAGAATAAATCATTTGAATTTGAATTTGAATTTATGACTTGGGTTTTATTTTCATTCAGTTTCAATTCATGGCGGAGGGCCCAAGAGCTAATAGCTTGTATGTCGGAGTTCATAAGAAATACACATCTGAACAAGTCAGTAATTATTGAAAAGTGGTGATATATCTGCAAGTCATCTGCGTACAAGTGAAATTTAGAGTTTAAAATTACATTAATTATGTCATTGATATAAAGCGAGAAGAAAAGTGGCCCTAGCACTGTACCCTGAGGTACACCTCTAGTAACAGATCTCAAGTGTGAAGCACCATTACCAGCTTTCACACACTGTCTACGGTCAGATAGATATGACCTCACCCAGTCAACACAACCATCAGAAAATCCACTCCTCTTCAACTTAAGTAAGAGAAGAGGGTGAACAACGCAGTCGAAGGCCTTAGAAAAATCAAATAAAGTTAAGAGTGTCAATTGCCTACTGTCCATGGCACGACAAATATCGTCAGTTATTTTTAGAAGTGCAGATGTGGTACTGTGTTGTGGTCTGAATCCAGATTGAAAATTGGACAGGATATTGTTACGTTCTATAAATGATGATAGCTGCTCATGTACTACTCTTTCAAGGCACTTGGACAATGCTGGGAGAATATTAATAGGTCTAAAATCAGAAGGTGACAGGGGAGAGGAGCATTTATGAAGTGGGCGTATAATAGCACTTTTCCAAATGTTTGGAAAAGTGGAAGACATGAGAGACCTATTAAAAATCAACGTAATTATTGGGAGTGTGACAGGCAAAGTATCTTTGATAAATTTAATAGGAATATTATCAGACCCGACTGCATTACTTGTAGTTCTCATGACTGCTCTACACACATCAGCCTCCGTTACAGATGAAAAGGAAAACTGGTCCTCAAAATGAGGTAAGGACAATCTAAGAAGTTGGTCGATGTAAGCAGGAACTCCTGACTGGTCCACTGGTATATTTACGAAATAATCATTGATGGTATTGAGATCGATTTTGATGGATTTTTCAACCATGGGTTTACCAAGTCCCATTTCTTTGACTTTGGACCATAATTTTTTAGATGATTGGTGGAGACCAGAAAAGGATCTATAGTAGTACCTAGCTTTTGCATTACGTATTTGTTGTTAAGTACTATTTCTAAGACATTTATAGGATAGCCAGTCCTCAGGTAACTTTGAGCGTTTCGCTCTTGTAAACGATAGATCTCTTGCTTGTTGAAGGCGTCGAATATCATCAGTAAGCCAAGGAGCAGGCTTCTTTGTAACTCTTTTCGTAATCAAAGGAGCATGCTTGTCATACAAGGTAATTAAGATGTTATTAAATGCCTGTGCCATATTATCAACGTCAGGGGAAAAAAGTACATCGTCCCACTGAGTTACATGCAAATCGAAAAGAAATTCTTCAAAATCTATGGCTTTATAATTTTTATGTTGAATATATTTGGGTTGTGATTTAGGAGGTTGAAGCTTGTAGGCACAGAAGATGAGATCATGCTTAGATAGGCCAGGAGCAGGGAGTTGTCCATGGTGTGTGACATGGGTGAGATCGTTAACGGCAATAATATCCAACCAGGTATCACCAGTCACAGTGTGGTGGGTGGGCTGAAGTGGTAGTATTTTCAAGTCACAGGAGTCAAACATAGTTGTCAAAAATGTTTTGTTGTAAGTAGTTTGACCCACCAAATCGATATTGAAGTCTCCCATGACAATTACATGCCTGTACCGAGCCATAAGGTCGAGAAGAATATGTTCAAAATCAGCTAAGTACCCTAGATTTGGTGCCCGGTAACAAATACCAACTAAAACATGTATTCCATTTAGATTAACGTCAATAAACATAAACTCAGGTCTTCCTGGAATTAAAGTGTTTGAAGAAAATATAATTTTACAAGGGAGGTGAGACTTGACGTAAATTGCTACACCACCACCTCTTTTGTGAAGGCGGTAATTTCTAAATAAATTATAACCAAATAGCTCGATACTTTTGTCACTATACGAAGGCTTAAGCCAAGTCTCAGATATTAATATGATATCAAAAAGAGACGACTGAAATATTGTCATGAATTCGTCAATATGACAGGAGAGGGATTGTGCATTAACGTGAGCTGCCTTGAGATTATTTGAAAAAGGGGCGAGAGTTTGGCAGAGAAGTTGAGGCAGGGGGTGCGAGTGTGTCTGCAGGGCGGTAGGAGCGTCAGGTATCACGGCGGGTGAGTGAGAAACCACGGGCACAACGCGACCGGCAGCGGACGGAACATTTTGGAGGAACCATTCACACCACTCATACTACAATCATACCAACAATCACACCATAACAACAAAACTAAAAGATACTTATACATATTATCGTAAATAAGGATATATAATAGGCCTACGTCTCCTAGATCGGCTCTGAGTCAACAAAAACATAGGTAATTAAGTTGGTTTGACTTCAGCTTGAAAATAAATGAATGTAATAGAGATATACACAATTATGATTGTGATTTACTTTAAAATAACAATAAAAAGTGTAAAAAGACACTCAAAATGCTGCTCAAGATTAATGCAGAAGTACGGGTTACATACATTATACTTAAATTGGCATACGCTTTAATAAACAGTTAATAGGGGGAAGTAATAATAATAATAAATAAATAAAAACTTACTATTCTAAACCATATACACACACACACTCACACCAAAAATACATCCTAACAACAACAGAGCAAGATAACCTACTAACAAAGCAATTTTAGTTATACAGAGTGAGTTTTATGTCCTGGCACACCTGGATATAATTTAAACGGCCCGAGATATCTATGTGAAACTTTGACCCTACCTATTATAACATATTTTCTTAATTTTTCAAGTTGTTGAAAATTTTGCCCCCCTTTTCTAAAGGGGAGTAAAGGGGGGCAACTAAACATTTTCAAATACAAACCCCTATCATGTGACCTCTAATTTTAAAGGGAATAAAAAAAGAAATCCAATAATGCAAACTAGAGGTCTATACGTTTATTTTAACAGATTTTATGACAAATTTATAATAATAAAATCAGTAACTGTCTTGTCCTTTTTTATGTCTTGGCACACCTGGATATAATTTAAACGGCCCGAGATATTTATGTGAAACCTTGACCCTACCTATTATAACATATTTTATTAATTTTTCAAGTTGTTGAAAATTTTGCCCCCCTTTTCTAAAGGGGGGTAAAGGGGGGCAACTAAACATTTTCAAATACAAACGCCTATCATGTGACCCCTCATTTTAAAGGAAATAAAAAAAGAAATCCAATAATGCAAAGTAGAGGTCTATACGTTTATTTTAACATATTTTATGACAAATTTATAATAATAAAATCAGTAACTGTCTTGTCCTTTTTTTATGTCCTGGCACACCTGGATATAATTTAAACGGCCCGAGATATCTATGATGAAATGCAAGTGAGTAGTAAAGAGAAAGTCAACAGTAGATTGTTGCAACCGGTAAGATAAGAACAAGGGAAATTCCAAAGCATGTTGACTCATGTTACGATAAACAGGACAAGACAGTTACTGATTTTATTATTATAAATTTGTCATAAAATCTGTTTAAATAAACGTAGAGACCTCTAGTTTGCATTATTGGATTTCATTTTTTATTCCCTTTAAAATGAGGGGTCACATGATAGGGGTTTGTATTTGAAAATGTTTAGTTGCCGCCCTTTACCCCCCTTTAGAAAAGGGGGACAAAATTTTCAACAACTTGAATAATTAAGAAAATAAGTTATAATAGATAGGGTCAAGGTTTCACATAGATATCTCGGGCCGTTTAAATTATATCCAGGTGTGCCAGGACATAAAACTCACTCTGTATAATGGGTTGCAGTGATGTAAATACTGATCGAATATGGATATAATAATTGTGCTAATATGCTGTTGAATGTGGAACATTAAGATGGTAATAATTTATCGTTAAATATACACAATTAATAATAATAATAAAGAAAACTTTGTAAAAGTAAAAATAATAATAAATCAATTAAATTAAATGTGTAACTATTATTTAATGAAATTGACCTAAATAATAACGTTAAACATAGTAATTAATAATCAAATAGTAATAATAAATCAATAAAAATATATTTGTAACTTATATTTAAAGAAAACATTGATGACGACTAAAGATTGAGCACATGAAGGTTTAATAAATAATAATTTTATATTGTTGTCTATGTATTTGAATACAAATTTGTTCATGATTATTTTAAATATCTTACGTCTTAGCAGCGGTAACAGGCAGGTCCTCCATTCAAATGGCACTCCCCCGGCGGCCGTCTCCATCGATCCACATCACCCGACCGTCTACAGTCCATGTGTTGCGGACTCCGAAGATGGTTGAAGCCCTCCGGAACACCTCCAGACGCAGCTTAATAAGATCCTCCCTGATGACCATCCCTGATCCTTTCAATTTCTTCTTTTCGACAAACACCCTTCGCCAATCTCTGTAGCTAACGAACCGTACTATGATCGGCCGGTGTTGCTTGGAGCCATCAGGGCGGGGCTGCGGCACAGTTCCGAGGCGGTGGGAGCGACAGATAGTGGCTACCGGAAGCTCCACTCCAAGCTGGTCCTGGCAGAGGCTGACCATCAGCTGATCTGTATCCTCCCCTGGCTTCTCAGGGACTCCAAATACCCGAACACAGTTCCTACGTTGGTACTGCAACATCCGTCTTCTGCAACAGTTGTTTGTCCAGACTCTGCATTATCTCAGCTAGCTTCGATACTTGTCCCTTCAAAGAATTAATTTCCTCCTTAAAAGGTCTTAAGGCGTCAGAAACTGCTTTATGTACCATTTCTTAAATTTTTTTGGACAAATTAATTACTAGGTTGTCAAAACCGTCACTGTCTTTGGTAAGAATATTTTTCAAACACTTCTCAACGAAAGCAGGGTCAACCGCAGATGGCATTGTTGGGCAGTTCTTATCAGAGACGCTTGAGAAATGCGATAACGGTCCCTCGGACTTTTGCTTATCAGCAAGCTTGCCTCTCGTCCTACCAGCCGGTGGCGAATTAAACATGAAACTGCACTCACTAAAATGCAATTTTTACCATCATGTGAAAAGCAAATAGCAAACGAAATTTACAATTTTATTGAAAATATAGTTACCTTCAGTTATATCGCAAATCACACACTAAATTATGCAGTCAAACCACTCAAACAATCAAAGAAAGCACGAGCCGATCTACAAGTGTGGCCTCTACTCACAACTCATCCCCTCCACCTGAGTAGGAAGGAGTGTGTGGGCACATCAAAATATATATACTCATGTAGTAAGAATGAGAGAGCACATTAAATGCTACATTCCCATGGAGTAGGAGTGTGTGGGCACATCAAAGGCTGTATACCCATGGAGTAGGAGTATCCTTTCTTAATATAATTCTTCATATGAGAATGATACATTTCTTTATACAAAGCGTCTTTGTAAAATTTCCTCTGTAATAAACTAAAATGATTTTGAGCATTATTAAGATTTGATGGTGGTATCATGCCCTCTTTTTTGGCTAAGGTCACAACCCTTCATCCATCCTCTAGTTTGAATGAGTCATGAAAGTCTTGAAGGATCAGAACATTTATTTGAGTGAGTCTTTTTTCTTGGCTTTCCAGTACTCCTAGAGATTCTAGGTCCCAAAATCTACACATGTCATTGTCTGCTTGAGATACATTTTCAGCGTTAGAAATAAGATGGACATTTATGCTTTTGACTATAATTCCTGATTTATTACCATCCAGAATCCACCCTAACTTAGAGGGAATAAGTACTAGTGTATAGAGGGAATAAATACTAGCTGTTTATCTAGCATCACTTTCCAGTGGTGATCTCCACCGATAACAATTTCTATTGGTAAATCGTTATCTTTAGGATCAGGAAGTTTAAGTTTTTGTAAGCGTGATATGGACTGGATATTCTTTGGAACAGTAGAATGTGGTGTATATACGTTATCACTCTCAAGTGCAGAAATGTGTATGTCTCTTTTCATACATAACCCTCGAACGTCGAACTCAATAAGTCTACGATCAGATGGAATGTGGTAAGATGATTCAAATCCAGTGACTGTTAATGCAGTGTCTCCAACTACATTCATCTTAAGTTTCTACTGATGAAGTTCAACTGACTACCAGCATCCAGAATGTATCGTGTACGTTTACGAAGAACATTTGGCCCTGTGATCCAAACACTTGCCGTTTGAAAATTAGTGAAGTTCTGCATATCAACGTCCATCTTCCCAACAGATATGGTTTCTGGTGATTTTGCATTACAAATGGAAACGTGGTGGGATTTTTTGCATTTCGTACGTAAAACTTTATTCCGTTTCATACAAGTCTTTACACTGTGACCTCTTTTTAGACATAAGAAGCATCAGTTAGCAGATTTTTACTTTTTTACTCTTTTTAGTACATTACAGATCTTTATACAGTTCTGTGCCAAATGACCTTGTTTCTCACAAAAGACAAAATATTCAATGGGTGGTTTATTTACCTTTCCTTCTTTCCCCTTTTCTTTCGTGTTTACATGCAATGTTGTTGCTGAAGCAGTGAAGCAATCTGGTGAAGTATAATCTGCTATAATTTTCAGCGTGACTGTAGCACCTTCTACTTAGTCATTTATAAACTCCATTAGTTTCATTATATGACTCTCAGGAATACTTTCTTTCCTGGAATAAATTATCCATCGGCGAACAATAGCTTCAGGCAAGGCTCTTAGGATTTTCGGGTCTAACATGCGTCCGTAGTTATCCACATTCTCACCTAGGGCACGCAAAGCTTGTACACGTCGATTACATTCTATGTAGGTGGTATTTAATGCAGATGGACTATCGTCTAAAATTGGTTGCAAAGCTTCAAAATCGTCGAGATGAGCCCGAATAATGCGATCAGTATTTCCATAGCGAGATATTAAAATCTGCATCGTTTCAAGCATACGCATCTGCCGTCACCGGGATTCTATCGACCAACAATGTTGGTTCACCTGCTAGGTACACTCGTAGAAATATGTTTATCAATGCGAGATGTTGATGGCTATCATTGACGAATGCAACTGTTCCCTGAAACGTGCCCAATATTCAATGTTACCTGAGAAGTTTTCTAACTTTACAACGCGGAGTTTTAATGTATGAGTGACTGATGATGGAGCTGGAGTAACAGTGGTTGGTGTTGTCAGTACATTCGTGTCGGTATTTGCTGTTAACGTTAAATTGGGAACTGGTATATGAACTTCAGTGAAATTAGTCACTTTAAGAATAGCTTTATTAGCAATGCCAATATATTCTTCACATTCCTCGACATCATTCTCATATTCTGTATCTGTCAAGTTTTCTTGTATAATTTCATCGAGAGTGGTGAGCTGATCTAAGGCTCCTTGAAGTCCAATACGATTGTATTCGTATTTTGAAATGTAGTCATAGTCATAGTCAATTCTCTTTATTCGTATATACAAATGTTGTACATGAATAGTGTCACATTAATTGATATGTAACATTTTCCATCAATTACAATAAAATAGTCTAAATAATTATAACTAAAAAAATACACAAATAACTCTACGTTTGTCCTGAGCACCCCTCAAGCTTTAGGTCCACTTTACTCCCAGTATGTACAGGTCTCCGCCATACTATATGGTGCCTTATTAATCAAGATTTGTTGAACCTTTTTTTTAATAGATTTTAAATTACTTTCAGACTTTAAATTGACCGGTATTTGTTTTAAAAATGTTGCCCCCATATAAGATGTTTTTTTCTTATGAAATTCTAAACTATGCTTTGGTAAACGTATGTCTTGTTTTTCCTAGTTTCGTATGGGTGTCTTTCTTCACTTGGTTGAAAGTCTGACATGACTTTTGCTTTCACATACATCATGCACTGTAGAGCGTAAAGAGCGTAAACAGTCAAATATCCTAATGAAAAAAATCACGTTTTACAGACTCATCCTTTTTCTTTTTTAATATTACTCTTATTCCTTTTTTTTTTTTTTTTGTAATGCTAATAATTTATTAAGGTTAGAAGATGATGTTGCACCATATATACAGAGACCATAAGCTATATGAGACTGGATATGAGCATGAAAGATCGATTTTTGAGCGTCCACATTACACAATAAATGCATCTTTCTTAGTGCAAAGATTCCCGAATTTATTTTATTTGTAATGTGGTCAATGTGATAGTCCCAAGATAAATTTTTATCGATATAAAGTCCCAAAAATTTTGACCTATCAATATGTTCGACCTCCTGCAAGTCTATCATTATGGTAGGGAATGTTAAATCTCTATTTTGTTTAGTTGAGAATAGCATTGAATTTGTTTTCTGTGGATTCAAAAAAACTTGTTTACTAGTAAAGGACTGTTGTAATTTTGTTAGTTCTGTATAGGCTTTGATTTCCAATTCTGAGTTTGCGGTTATTATAAGGTTCGAATCATCTGCATACATTACTAATTGGCATGTGTCATGGCTTGGACTTAAAATACCTGGTATACCTTGTACATAGCAGATAATCAAAAGGGGCCCGAGTATAGACCCCTGAGGTACCCCGTGTTTAATTTGTTTTGTTTTTGATGAGAATGTTGAAACATTATTCATATAGCGATGAGAAACCTGTACATACTGAACTCAGTCGGTCAGGTATGACCTAAACCAGTCCAAATGCACTCCATCAACGCCAAGAGATTGTAATTTTGACAACATTTGCCTATGCGACAAGCTATCAAAGGCTTTGGTTAAGTCCATAAAAACACCAGCTTATTTTTCCTTCTTGTCCACTGACTCTATCACCTTTTTTACAAATGCTACCAAAGCCATAATAGTTGATTTCCCTTCACAAAATCCGTGTTGTTCTTTGTCAAATAAATCGTTTCTTTGTAAATGGAGTATTAATCTATTGTGCATTGAACGCTCATAAATTTTTTAAAAGGAAGAGAGAAGCGAGACTGGGCGGTAATTTGATATTTCTTTTTTATTTCCTTTCTTGAAGATCGGAATAATTTTTGAAATTTTTAGTTTGCATGGAAATACCCCAGTGTTAAATAAGGCATTAATTATATGTTTCAATGGCTTAACTAGAGAGTATTTTGCTATTTTTTATTATTTTTTTTTGGAATATCATCATAACCGCTTATTTTTTATAGAATCAATTATTTCTAATATCTCATTTTCATTAGTTGGAGGACAATTGAAGGACAAATGTCCCATCTCAAGACCCCTCTTCTTCCTGTCATTGATGAGCGCATCTAGACCAGCTCCCTCAACCATGCTGTCAACTACATTTATAAAATATTGAATAAACATTTCACTTACAATTGACGGATTGGAGACAGGTTTATTATCAACCATTAATGAAATGTTTTCTAAATTATATTCTGTTTTCCCTGTTTCGGATTTTATTATCTACCAAGTTGTTTTGCTCACATTTTCTGAGTTTTTTATTTTCTCATCGTAAAAATTTTTCTCAACTTATATTAGTTTGCCTTTATAGCTCTTGTTCATCTTTTTTGCCATCTTGCATAACTGTGGTGATCTGTTTTCTTTGACCTTGTTCTTTAATTCTATAAGTTTTGTTTTTGCATCAAGTACTTCTTTATTAATCCATTTACGTTTTTTCACATTATTAATTTTTATTCTTTGTTTTGGAAAAGCTTGTGCAAGATAAAAATTAAATATATCATTAAAAGTGTTATATTTCTCTTCAATAGGTGCATCATAAACCAGTCTCAAATCCTCCTTAAATATCAGTGAGTTAAAGAACCTCATATTTTCTTTTTAAAACTTTCTTCTAGTTAGACTTAATTCATGGTTTTTATTATAACATATATTAGAAAGTTTAAGTACCTGCCCATCATGGTCTGACAGCGCAGTTACAATACCTTCAACTTCTGTCTCATTTATATTAATATTAGTACAACAATTGTCTAGAAGAGACTCACTAGTTACCGTGACTCTAGTGGGAAAGTTTACTAAGTAATTCAAACCATGGTTTTTTTTTAAATACCTTTAAGTTCCTTGCTTTCTGTTGAGGTGCTCAGGACATTAATATTAAAATCCCCGGCCAAAATAATAAAGCAATTTTTTTTATGTTAAAATTTCTAACATAGAATTTAATCTTATTAAAAACTCGGAATTGTTAAATTGTGGAGTTCGATATATAGCTGCTAATAATAAAGTTTTACTACTTATTTTAAATTTTGCAATACAGCATTCAAAGTTTTTATCCTGACATAAAGCATCTATGGCTGGTAGATTAATTACTTTACCTTTTAAACCCATCTCTGAAAAATAATAACACCACCACCAGTTGTGGTAGTTCGAGCATAATGAGCAATTAAACTATAATTATGTATATTAAAATATTCTAATTCAATTGTGTTTAAGTTATGTTCAGAAAGATCAATAATACTTGGTTTTATTTCTGATACAATTACTTCTAATTGTTCAAATTGAGTTCGAAGATTCTGAATATTTTGGTGGTATATTTTAATATTACTATTTATGCTCGAAAATGTTTTTTTATTTTGCGTCTGCCTTATGTGATCTTCACTTACCCTTTTCCTGTTACATTTATGAGAGACTAGCAGAAAGTACCCGTGCTTCGATACGGATTATGATTAAGGAACACTTACATTAGGACCTATGTACGGGTTGTGTATTTTCGCCGAGGAACAAAATAATTAATTGTTAGTAACTCGAGTACATCTGCCCGTTGGTTTACCAGAATTAAAATTGAGAAAATGAGTCTGGCGTATCCAGTCTCACCACGGGGAGGCCGGCAGGTAGAGACCATATTTACAACTAATTTCAAAAAAAAAAAAAAAAAAAAAAAAAAAAAAATATATATATATATAACATTTAATTAAAAACACCGGGTAGTTTTATTTGGTAAGGCAGTCACCCTAGCATCTGCCGAATCAATCACACCGGGTAGTTTTATTTGTTAATGCAGTCACCCTAGCCTCTGCCGAATCAATCACACCGGGTAGTTTTATTTGGTAAGGCAGTCACCCTAGCCTCTGCCGAATCAATCCCACCGGGTAGTTTTATTTGGTAAGGCAGTCACCCTAGCCTCTGCCGGAACAGTCTCACCAGGTAGTTTTATTTGGTAAGGCAGTCACCCTAGCCTCTGCCGAATCAATCCCACCGGGTAGTTTTATTTGGTAAGGCAGTCACCCTAGCCTCTGCCGGAACAGTCTGACCGGGTAGTTTTATTTGGTAAGGCAGTCACCCTAGCCTCTGCCGGAACAGTCCCACCAGGTAGTTTTATTTGGTAAGGCAGTCACCCTATCCTCTGCCGGAACAGTCCCACCAGGTAGTTTAATATATGCAAGTACTTAAATATATTTTAGTACATTTTAGTCTGATAGATATATACGGACAGCCAAAATTGTTGTTGTTGCTTTCTTAAGTGCTTAGTACCTCTTTGTAAACAACATTTTTAGTCCTTTTTTCTGGCTGAAGGACGACCAGACTGTCAGATGAGCTTACTCTAGAACATGCTACGTATAACTGGCCATGGGAGAAACAGTCATTGCTCAGATCTACCCCAGCCATCTTCAAACTTTGCCCTTGTGCCTTGTTAATAGTCATGACATAGCATAATTTTACAGGGAACTACAGACGTTTGAATGCAAAATGGTAGTCTGAGGGAATAAGAGGAATTTGGGGAATAAAAACAGTTTCTCCTTGACCAACGCCTGTAAATATTGTCGCTTCAATAACATGTTTATGCAGAGTTTTCACCTGCAGCCTGGTAACGTTACAGAGTTTGAGAGGGTTTAGGTTGCGGAGTAGCATTATTGTAGTACCGACTTTTAGAGAAAGAACATGAGGTGGAATTCCAGGGGGGTTCAGAGTGTGGAGAAACTCCGCTGGATAGTGAACAGCGTCTTCTGTCTCAACCACTGAGTCCACAGATTCATACCTCACAAGAGCAGAAGGCAATTTTTCTAACAACGAAAGGTTTATTATATTTGCAGAGTCGTTAGTTGGGGTAAGAATCACCCTCTCTTGCAACCATGTTGGACTATTGTTCATATTGTCATTTAAGTTAGGATATATCTTGTCAAGCAGTGTCTTCATATCACTAACAGTATGACAAAGATTTTGAGGTATTGCACATTTACCTTCATTATCTTCTAGCAGTTTACCATCAACTATTTGTAAAACTAATGTAGAAAATTCTTCTGCTTTCAAATCTCCATTCAAATGAACTCTCATGTTAACTCTTAAAGACAGGATTTTAATTTTTGGCAATAAGAAGGATGACTTAAGGCACGCTTTCACCTCATCAGCCCGAGTTCCTCGAGGTATCACGGGCAAGGTTTGCCTGAAGTCTCCAGCCAGCAGAACTGTTACTCCGCCCATTAGACGTTTGCAGTTCCTGATGTCTTGAAGTGTCCTGTCCAGAGCCTCTATACCTCCTTTGTGGGCCATGGTACACTCATCCCAAACAATTAATACTGTTTCTTTGAGTACCTGGCCCATATTGCTTTGTCTTGATATGTTGCAAATAGGTGTTTCTGAG
>JAQJVL010007796.1:0-22248 GCA_035578905.1 Stictocephala bisonia
GCTTGGTGATTTTTACCAATAACAATTATTTTCTAAATACATTCGAATTTGCATTTTTTTAAATTTATCATTACTGATAAAAAAAGTGGTCTGTTTACTTTAACACAGCATTAATCAGATTCAATTGATAAAGAGGTGGAGATTCTATGAACCTGATATTGTAAAATAGCATTTCAGGTGGTGTAGATATACTGGATAATACTGAAAGCCACTTATAATTTGGGAAGAAATACCAACAGATGGTATGTTTTCTTGTTCTTGCATTATCTAATATTGCTGGAGTTAATGCAAAATGTAAATATTTCTGTTGAATGGTGTGGAGAAAACAGCTAGGAGTGGTAATTTTTAAAACAACTTGAGAAGGAGCTTTGCTTAGACCACTTAATGACCAGGTCTACCATGGAAAAACCTTTCCGGGGCAGCTGAAAAAAAAGTGAAAAAAATTTGCTAGCAGAAGGAGGAGGAGGACAGAAGACCACAAGTTGTTGGGGGCTGTTGGAAGGTAGAGTATATAATGTATTAGGGGTTTTCAAGCAATTTTGTAAAAAAATGAAACATTTGTTTATTTTCAGGTGTTCTTATGCACCTGGCAAAAAAAAAAAAAAAAAAAAAAAAAAAAACCAAAACTACTTTGCTTTGTGTGTGGGAGGTACATTTGTAAGGGACATACTAAATCTTCTTACGTCTTTGCGGCACTCAGTCCACTAGCGTGCTTAAATGTAAGTATTTTTACTCTATGTAACTGCAACCAACATTTTAGATTTTTTTATTTATTTATTAATTATCTTCATTATTTATTGTTTATAATAATACAATAATTTTATAGATTCATATTCTGTCTGAGTTAACTTGCCCCTGACCCTCGGCCACTTGGGACTGGCCCGGGGACCATTCACTGGCTCTCTTAGACGTCCATAGCTGTTTCCATAACCCTTTGCACTCCGACGTCCTGTATATCGGACGTTCGCTAAATGTTCCAAAAACTCTGGTGTCCGATATTTCAAAAGTTCAAAATATACTCTTTGCTAGCTTTCCAAATGTGCTCAAATTACTATATAACAAATTTCTATAGTTATGGATTAGCGTAGTAGTACTTTTTAGTCTACTCTACGGAATGTTTTTTATCAGCTGTTTTGTTGCGCAAATGACTCAACACTTATCACATGGTGTTTGCATGGGAGTGTCAGTTGTTTACGTTACTCTTTCAATGTTTTGTTTTTGTTTCTAGGCGTATGTTGTGTTTCATATGTGTTTTATCTAATTTATGTTTTTTCAAGTTTCTATAACATTTATATTTTATCAGCTATTTTGGCAACCTTTCCAGGTAGCTGAAAAAGGAATGGAAAAATTGGCTAGCATGGAGGAGGAGGACAAGACCATAGTTGCTGGGGCTGCTGGAAGGTAGGTTCCAACCTAACCAATAAATACCTATATATAAATTCAAAACCTAATAAATGACCTGGATGTCATTTATTAGGTTTTTTTCAAGCAATTTTGTAAAAAAAATTGAACTTATATAAGTTGTTTATTTTCAGGTGTTCTTATTGCACCTGACAAAAAAACAGAAAAACCAAAACTACTTGCTCTGTGTGTGGGAGGTACATTTGTAATGGCCATACTAAATCCCTTTGTATTGAGTGTTCTGAGACCAGAGACAATGAGGATGAAGGTGAGATGAGTGAATAAAGGATGAACTGCTTATAATAATAGATTTTAAGTTCTCTTATTTTAAATTTATTTCTGTTAACTAGATTTTTTCATAACTCTATTTTGTATGTAAAAAATATAGTCCGCTAAATTGTATGCAAAAAACAATTCTGTATGTATCCATATCATTAAAATTGTATAGAAACTATCTCATGTTTAATTTTACCTGACCTGGTCTTTTAGACAGTGCGTGACAAAATATGGGTATTTTTTTTGCTACGACTATACAAAGGTTAAGATATCCATAGAGGGATGCAATAGTAACGAGAGCTCTGTTTCACAACAGGTTATGAGGGATATAGCTTTACTTGTTTTTTTGTCAAGGTAAGTATTTCAGTTTTGGCAGTAGTAAATACCAATGCCACATACTAGTTTGTGGCCCTACAAATGGAGTTATAGCTCCCCATCTTAGCTAGGATACCTAGCTTTTCATTGGCTATGAGCCCGCTGTACCCTGGAACCCCACTCTAATGAATATTATTGAGGTGGGCCAAGGAACACAGAAAGCACTTTCAGAGTGTCTCTTGAAGTAAACTGGGAGGATTCAAGTGATTTTAAAGCAGATTGAATGTCCTGACCAAAAACAGAGGGGGAGGTTTTTATTTACTATGAGATTTAACATGTAATGTTAGGTGATATTGTTACAAATAAAAATAGCCATAGCTCTTTTGTTTGTGGCCAACACGCAATATGTTAATTAGAAAACTTTTGATACAATAGGTTAAATTTACTCTTGGGTCTCAATCACACTTCTTATTGGAAAAAAAAGGTATATTTAATTAAATTCAAAGCTTGTCATCTCCTAAATGATTTATTTTATTTAGAAATAAAAAGTTATATTTAGATAGGAATACATTTACTGGTAAAATTTAAAATTATACATTCTTAAATTACGTATATTTTTTATATGATTACAACTTGACAGCTATAATCATTGGCCACTATTTAAGAAGGAAAACACCATTTAAGATTATCTCCAAGTGATTGTTTTCCGTTTGCTAACTTGAGATAAATTCCTTGATGTTCAGTGCAGTAATTTATCTCGTCCAAGTTTACAAAAAGCAGGAATCAACTTCATTTTAGTTGGTAGTATTGGATCAGATAACTCTGGGTGTCTATTCTGAAACAAAATACAATGAGTATTTATTTGGGTAAAAATATAATTTGTTTATTTTGTATGTTTTTTAACACTAGTATAAATAGTAATCAAGAAAAACTCTGTTTTCAGTGAAAATAATTTTTTATATATTTTTTAGCAAAATAATAAGAGACGGATATGTCCGTCTTTTGTCTGTAATAAAACTTATCACAGACTGATATATCCGTAGTACGCCCGGAAACAAAACAATAACACATCTATAGTTGCAATTGAGTAAATAATTAGAATATGTATAAATTATGGGATTTATAAATAAAACTAGCTGTGCACAGCTAGCTACTACAGTATAAACAGCTGACAGCTGGTCGTCTCAGCTGCAGGTAGGAGGTCAGAATTTCCTTAAAAAACTAATTGAATATATAAGCAACTTAAAATTAGACACTGGCAAAGCAAATTTTTATTAGTTGATAAAATGTTTTCAGTTCAGGGAAAATGTCTGTCAAACACCTGCAACTCTGTAAAATGAAGGGGTAATATGTATCCGTATTTCGTCCCCGCTACAGAAAAATGAATCCGGCTGTATCCGTAAATAGCCCCGGTAAGGTGTTAACCCTTATTGCCCACCATAAACGTACAAAAAATTCAATGTGTGTGAACAATTGAGTAATAATTATTTTGTGATTAAAGAGCTACAATTGTAACCAAAGTATTAAATATCATTTCAATCTTGCTTATTGATTTAAGGCCAGCTGTCAATACCTCTATGCGTGTATGGATGGCTGGATGGATCAATACCACTGTGCGTGTATGGGTGGGTGGCTGGGTGGGTCAATACCACTCTGCGTGTATGGGTGGGTGGGTCAATACCACTGTGCGTGTATGGGTGGGTGGCTGGGTGGGTCAATACCACTGTGCGTGTAAGTACCTATGAGAAGGCTGTATTAATTCATTAGACAGTTATTTTCAGTTAGACAGTTATAAAGGTTGCTAATGGATTTTGCTTGAAACATAGCAATAAGATATGTATAAACAAAAAACAATACATGATAAAAGCCTTGAGAGAGTAGAAGCATTATTTCTATACACACACAGATTTCTCATCCTATGTTAAATTTTCTGTTTAAAATTATATGCGCTAGCGTAGTCCCATGTAAATGTAATGTAGTTTAAACCAGCTGTGGTATTAGACCTCACTAGGTAACCAATTAATGTAGTTTAAACCAGCTGTGGTATTAGACCTCACTAGGTAACCAATTACTAACACAAACATTCATATTACATGAGATATCTATTGTAAGTGTATATAATGAAGGGTATAAGTGCAGCTCCTACTGTGAAATTTGAAAAACAGGATTTAATAAAATAGGATGATGTGATGAGGTACATTATAATAGGGACACTGCTTCAAAGAAATTTAAAGGGGAGTGACCAGATAGAGCACAATTTTCAGACCAATTCCGGATCTCTGTGGTCAAACTGCTGAAGTCTGATGCTTTTTGACCAAAGCACTCAGTCCATAAATGCTTAAAAACTGTAAATTGGACGGTCCTTAAACTACAGTCAATAGTGTGATACTGTTTTACATATGAACGTTCAATCAAATCAATTTATTGCCATCAGATTTTACAAAATTGACAACATCTACACGACGCTAGATAGCCAAGACAAGAGTATATAGCAAAGTGTACCTAAACTGTAGGTTATAACAGAATGATTAATATATGTAGATCTAACGATAAAATATTTCCAGGATTGTTAAAAGAATTGAGTTAGTTTGAACATAACTAAAGTACTTAAAATACATATAACATTACTTAAAGTACATCCTTATATGAGAAATAAAAAATACTTGATAAATTACCTTTAATTTTGAATGAGTGCTTATGGAACTGTCTGCCCCTGAACTCCTCGCTGTGATGCAAATAGAAGTATCCATTCTCTTCACTGAAATTATTCAGTATAAGTTTACAAATATAAATAGTGGACATAGGATTTTGTAAACACTATAAGTTTGATGGTTGTTTTTCAACTATAGTTTGATTAGAGGAATAACATTTCTGAAATTGGTGAACTTTCTTAATAATTCAAATGAATAATTAAAACAAATTATTTGTTTGTGGGTGGATGGCTCTACTTTCATCACTGTGTAATTCTATTTGTACAGCTTTGAGGATTCCCCATAAAAACATGGTAAATTCTTAGTTGGTGAGTGCTGTATATTGTGTTTCAGAATTTAGTCACATAAAACAGCAAATTATTAAGTTTACACAACTGTTTCTTTAAGAAATTCTAAAAAAGTATAGTCAATATGGTTTTCTTGGTTAATTAGTTGGATTGGTTAGACTTCATCCAGGATTCATTCTGGAAAAAAAACCCAAATTTGTACTAATAATATTTTAGGAGGTGCTCCACATCCCTGGGCCTCCCTCCTGGCTACTTGACTATTCAGACCAGAGGTATTCACAAAGGGATGGGACTGGTTTTCACCTTTTGCAACTCTAGATAACACTATCGATAGATATTAGAGGAAGTGTTCGTTTTCATTGGAAGGTTGAAGGTGAAAAAAGTACTGACCGTAGAAAATTTGGGTAGAGAAACTTGGAATCTCAGTATTCATCACACTCCTAGTAGTAGTCTGGTTTCATTTAATTAATACTTTGAAGGCAATGCATAAAGAAAGACAAGAGAGAGAGGTGGAAACAGATGAGAGTAAGTGTGTGTGCGATTCTAGCTACTTTTCAACAAATAATCTAAAACTGAAGATATCTTTTCCTAAGTAATACCATTGATGATAGAAACAAGAAGGCTCTCCACATGTATAGGTCCCAAGAAGCCAGTTTTCCTATTTGGTGAAATTAGTTCTTCTATTTTCACAGGTAGCGCCAGTGGTCTCTCTCTCTCTATCTCTCTCTCTCCAGCGCATGCTGAAGTAACTAATAACTAAGTCAGCTAATAATATGCCAAACAGTCAGCCGAGCTCTTATTTTAGACAATTCACTGTTAGATAGCAGGGTGTCTACAGCATATGCATTGCTTTGGTCTATCTATTTGTTTCCATAGTTAATGGTAATTCTGATCATAGGAGAAGAAATCATGATGGTTGTAACAAAACCTTAATGAATTCTCTGATTGTTACAAGTAGTGTTGATTGAAAACCAGCCCCATTCCATCAATAAAATAAAATCATCTTTATTCATATTTGTATATCACATGCATTGAATAGTGTCATATAACATTTTCATGTTAGATAAAAAATACATTGTAATAAGTATGCCTAATAGATCTCAACTATAATACCATTGATAATCTCTGCTATTGATTATGGTAAGCATAGCCGAAATCAACCATTATGCACTTTTGTATACCTATATCTTCATAAACTTGTGTAGTGTTTTGTCATATGTTTGTTTACTTTGAAAAAATCTGGATGTAGAAAAATATTGGAAAATGTGTCTGAATGCAACTTCAAAAATCCTGCAGTGCATGTGCTTCTCAGATCAGCCCACATTGGCATGAAACCCTCTCCTTGCTAATTTTCATATCTTACCTCAATGTAGTATTTGAAATAAATTCCTCCGCGGTAAATTAAACTGATTATTTAACAATACTTATCTAATCATTATTGTTTTGAATTCATTTGATCAACTCCTGTTTCGAACATGTCTCTTACACATACTTGACATGACACAACAAGTACACATTAACCGTAAAATGTCTGCTTGATTGGATAACTGTTTTCTGTGCTCATATCCTACACTGAACAAAAGTGCCTTTGTAATTTAGACAACATTGATTCCTTTATCCCATCCACTACTCTTAGGAAACGCCGCTTGTTTGTTTACCAGTCTCAGTGATGTTCATGTTGTATCCTATTTTAAAAGTTCAAATTAATATGTGCAATGGTAAAATATTAGAACTTTTTGTCACCATTAAAATGTTGCTCTCTCTCTCTCTCTCTCTCTCTCCTTCTCCTCATCTCTCTCTCTTCTCTCATTCTCTCTCTCTCCTCTCACTCTCTCGACACTCTCTCTCTCGGTCATCTCCGCTCTCTCGACTCATCTCTCTCTCTCACTCCATCTCTCTCTCTTCTCTCTCTCTCCTCCCCTCTCTCTTCTCTCCTCTCTCTCTCTCTCCACCCCACACACACACACAACACAACACACACACACACACACACACACGCCAAAACGACCACCAACACCACACCACCACGCACCACGCAAAACCACACGACAGCGCAACGCACACGCGCACGCACCAAACCCACCACACCACACACACACCACGAACCACGACCACGCAACACACACGCACACACACGCACGCACACCCCTCACGCCACACGCACGCACACGCACGCACACCAAGCACACCCCGCACCACGCTCGAGCACACTTCGCACACACTCGCACACACTCGCACACACTCGCACACACTCGCACACACTCGCACACACTCGCACACACTCGCGCACACACTCGCGCACACACTCGCGCACACACTCGCGCACACACACCCCGCACACAACTCGCGCAAAAACACTCCGCACAACCCCCCAACACTCGCGCACACACTCGCGCAAAAACACTTCGCGCACAACTCCAAACACTCGCGCACACCTCCGCGCACACTCTCGCGCACACTCCCGCCGCAAAACTCTCGCGCACACACTCGCGCACACAAATCGCGCACCACACTCGCGCCACATACAAAAATCGCGCACACACTCGCCCCCACACAACCGCCAACAAAAAATCGGACACACCCGCAAAACAACGCGCCACACACAGCGCAACGCGCGGGACACAAGCGCGCGCCACACAACAAGGGAACACACGCGCGCGCACAAACCACGCAACGCACACGCACGCACGCACACGCACGCACGCAAAACGCACGCACAAAGCACGAACCACCACACACACGCACCACACAAAAACTCACACCCCACGCACACACCAAGACGCACAAAACACGCACGCCACACACACGCACCACACACACGCACACACACACAAACACACACACACACACACACACAACACACAACACCCACACACTCACACACACTCACACACACTCCCACACCTCACACACGCTCACACACCTCACACACTCGCCCCACACGCTCGCACACACTCGCACACACACACTCGCACACACACACTCGCACACACACACTCGCACACACACACTCGCACACACACACTCGCACACACACACTCGCACACACACACTCGCACACACACACTCGCACACACACACTCGCACACAAAACACCTCGCACACACACACTCCCCACACAAAACACTCGCACAAAACCCCACTCGCCCCCACACACACTCGCAACACACACCTCGCACCACACACACTCGCACACACACACTCCACACACCACACTCGCACACACAAAACACTCGCACACACACACTCGCACACACAACCCCTCGCACGCACCCACTCGCACGCACACACCTCGGCACGCCACAACACTCGCACGCACACACTCGCACGCAAAACACTCCCGCACCAAAACACTCGCACGCACCACACTCGCACGCACACACTCGCAACCACACACCCCGCACGCACACACTCCCCACGCCCCCACACTCCCGCACACACTCGCACGCACACACTCGCACGCACACACTCGCACGCACACACTCGCACGCACACACTCGCACGCACACACTCGCACGCACACACTCGCACGCACACACTCGCACGCACACACTCGCACGCACACACTCGCACGCACACACTCGCACGCACACACTCGCACGCACACACTCGCACGCCCACACTGCCACGACACACTCGCACGCACACACCTGACGCACAAAACTCGCACACACCGCACACACTCGCACACACTTCAACCACTCGCAACAACCCACAAAACTCGCACACAATCCACACATCGCACACACACACGCGCACACGCACACACGCGCACACTCGCGCACACAAACACACACACTCGCGCACACAAACACACACACACTCGCGCACACTCGCGCACACTCGCGCACACTCGCGCACACTCGCGCACACTCGCACACACTCGCGCACACACACACACACACACACACACACACACACACACACACACACACACACACTCACACACACCACACCACACACACACACACACACACACACACACACACACACACACACACACACACACACACACACACACACACACACACACACACACACACACACACACACACACACACACACACACACACACACACACACACACACACACACACACACACACACACACACACACACACACACACACACACACACACACACACACACACACACACACACACACACACACACACACACACACACACACACACACACACACACACACACACACACACACACACACACACACACACACACACACACACACACACACACACACACACACACACACACACACACACACACACACACACACACACACACACACACACACACACACACACACACACACACACACACACACACACACACACACACACACACACACACACACACACACACACACACACACACACACACACACACACACACACACACACACACACACACACACACACACACACACACACACACACACACACACACACACACACACACACACACACACACACACACACACACACACACACACACACACACACACACACACACACACACACACACACACACACACACACACACACACACACACACACACACACACACACACACACACACACACACACACACACACACACACACACACACACACACACACACACACACACACACACACACACACACACACACACACACACACACACACACACACACACACACACACACACACACACACACACACACACACACACACACACACACACACACACACACACACACACACACACACACACACACACACACACACACACACACACACACACACACACACACACACACACACACACACACACACACACACACACACACACACACACACACACACACACACACACACACACACACACACACACACACACACACACACACACACACACACACACACACACACACACACACACACACACACACACACACACACACACACACACACACACACACACACACACACACACACACACACACACACACACACACACACACACACACACACACACACACACACACACACACACACACACACACACACACACACACACACACACACACACACACACACACACACACACACACACACACACACACACACACACACACACACACACACACACACACACACACACACACACACACACACACACACACACACACACACACACACACACACACACACACACACACACACACACACACACACACACACACACACACACACACACACACACACACACACACACACACACACACACACACACACACACACACACACACACACACACACACACACACACACACACACACACACACACACACACACACACACACACACACACACACACACACACACACACACACACACACACACACACACACACACACACACACACACACACACACACACACACACACACACACACACACACACACACACACACACACACACACACACACACACACACACACACACACACACACACACACACACACACACACACACACACACACACACACACACACACACACACACACACACACACACACACACACACACACACACACACACACACACACACACACACACACACACACACACACACACACACACACACACACACACACACACACACACACACACACACACACACACACACACACACACACACACACACACACACACACACACACACACACACACACACACACACACACACACACACACACACACACACACACACACACACACACACACACACACACACACACACACACACACACACACACACACACACACACACACACACACACACACACACACACACACACACACACACACACACACACACACACACACACACACACACACACACACACACACACACACACACACACACACACACACACACACACACACACACACACACACACACACACACACACACACACACACACACACACACACACACACACACACACACACACACACACACACACACACACACACACACACACACACACACACACACACACACACACACACACACACACACACACACACACACACACACACACACACACACACACACACACACACACACACACACACACACACACACACACACACACACACACACACACACACACACACACACACACACACACACACACACACACACACACACACACACACACACACACACACACACACACACACACACACACACACACACACACACACACACACACACACACACACACACACACACACACACACACACACACACACACACACACACACACACACACACACACACACACACACACACACACACACACACACACACACACACACACACACACACACACACACACACACACACACACACACACACACACACACACACACACACACACACACACACACACACACACACACACACACACACACACACACACACACACACACACACACACACACACACACACACACACACACACACACACACACACACACACACACACACACACACACACACACACACACACACACACACACACACACACACACACACACACACACACACACACACACACACACACACACACACACACACACACACACACACACACACACACACACACACACACACACACACACACACACACACACACACACACACACACACACACACACACACACACACACACACACACACACACACACACACACACACACACACACACACACACACACACACACACACACACACACACACACACACACACACACACACACACACACACACACACACACACACACACACACACACACACACACACACACACACACACACACACACACACACACACACACACACACACACACACACACACACACACACACACACACACACACACACACACACACACACACACACACACACACACACACACACACACACACACACACACACACACACACACACACACACACACACACACACACACACACACACACACACACACACACACACACACACACACACACACACACACACACACACACACACACACACACACACACACACACACACACACACACACACACACACACACACACACACACACACACACACACACACACACACACACACACACACACACACACACACACACACACACACACACACACACACACACACACACACACACACACACACACACACACACACACACACACACACACACACACACACACACACACACACACACACACACACACACACACACACACACACACACACACACACACACACACACACACACACACACACACACACACACACACACACACACACACACACACACACACACACACACACACACACACACACACACACACACACACACACACACACACACACACACACACACACACACACACACACACACACACACACACACACACACACACACACACACACACACACACACACACACACACACACACACACACACACACACACACACACACACACACACACACACACACACACACACACACACACACACACACACACACACACACACACACACACACACACACACACACACACACACACACACACACACACACACACACACACACACACACACACACACACACACACACACACACACACACACACACACACACACACACACACACACACACACACACACACACACACACACACACACACACACACACACACACACACACACACACACACACACACACACACACACACACACACACACACACACACACACACACACACACACACACACACACACACACACACACACACACACACACACACACACACACACACACACACACACACACACACACACACACACACACACACACACACACACACACACACACACACACACACACACACACACACACACACACACACACACACACACACACACACACACACACACACACACACACACACACACACACACACACACACACACACACACACACACACACACACACACACACACACACACACACACACACACACACACACACACACACACACACACACACACACACACACACACACACACACACACACACACACACACACACACACACACACACACACACACACACACACACACACACACACACACACACACACACACACACACACACACACACACACACACACACACACACACACACACACACACACACACACACACACACACACACACACACACACACACACACACACACACACACACACACACACACACACACACACACACACACACACACACACACACACACACACACACACACACACACACACACACACACACACACACACACACACACACACACACACACACACACACACACACACACACACACACACACACACACACACACACACACACACACACACACACACACACACACACACACACACACACACACACACACACACACACACACACACACACACACACACACACACACACACACACACACACACACACACACACACACACACACACACACACACACACACACACACACACACACACACACACTCACACACACTCACACACACTCACACACACTCACACACACTCACACACACTCACACACACTCACACATTCACACACTCACTCTCACTCTCTCCTTTTCAAAGTGTTAAAGGTTGTATTGACTATTCTAATAATACTAACCCTTGCAACATGGAATAAATTGTTCTTATTTTAATTTAAAAGTGTAATTATTAAAAAATGTAAAATTCTAAATGCAGATTTTTGTTTCTAACTAGAGGATACAATTAGGTGTAAAAAATACCAATTTTTAAAGAAATAATTCAAATATTTAGTGTTAAAATTTTGTACATTTACAAACAATTTCTAAAAATATATATGTTTATAACTTTTAGGCTTGCAGTCGGGCGTGCCTTAGCTGTCAAAGCCACTCGCCCCTCCCACCAACTGACCAATCACTTTCAGATCACACAAACCATTGTTTAGAATGACTATTTAACATTCTCCTGAACTCTAGTGGATCCCACTGCAACTACAATTTATTAAATGTTATAAAATAGGGTTTGAGGATATATCCGTCTACTGCATTTCGGCCTTAATAGAGGCTGGGGATTAATCTATTTCCGTGTTGCAAGGGTTACAATTTTCTTAACACTTCATCGATAATTTTTAAAATAGTTTGTAAAAACAAACAAGTACTGTACCTTTAAGTGGCCCGCAACGTAGAAGTGGTGTGAAGTCTCCCCTAGCTGATTGTGCATCTACACTTTGTAACATACATTTAATGTTAAATTTCTGGTATATTATATGTAAGTAAATAATTAATAAGATAAATATTTTAGAGACTTACATTTCAAATGCAGACTTAATTCAACTTTCTAAAAGAGAGCAATATATAATTCTGTTAACCAGTTGGATTGGTTCCAAAATTGTTGGAAATATTTTTCTCTTTCTCCGGGTATAGCATAAACTACTTTGAGCATTAATATAACTAAGAGTGAGTTCTTATTATTCTGAAAAGTAGTTTCCTTTAACCCTTCAGAGCCGTTTGGTGATATTAGGAACATATTGAGATACCTTCGGTGTTGAATTGGACGAGCAGTCTATGGCATTGCACTGTAGCCAGGTACAACATTACGATAGTCAGTTTGAATCCAGCTGCTGCTGGTACTTTTTCCGTGCAACTTAATATTGGTACTGGTCTGTGACATAGTGGCATATGGACCATGTTAAATAAACAGTATCCAGCACGTTAAATAAATAGCAGGAAGTTGACGGGATCAGTGTTTCTATTACAGTTGCACGGAACATTTTGTTAATTTTTACTGATAATGAGGAGGACATGTTTTTATTGTTTTTATCTGGCTGTTAATTTTATTTATTTAGATTGTATATAAGTGTAAAGACATGTATATAAATAACTCAACAAATATAAATAGACGTTAAAATAACTCTTGTCACCAAAAGGTTAAACATTTCAGTGTTTAAGGAACTTTTCACTAGATAAAAGACAAAAAAATTACATAGATGAACGCTTTGTTCAAATACCCTATTTATTACTTTTTATATGTTATAGAAGATTTGGCTTTTGGGGCTTTCCCTTTTGTTTGTTCCTGCCTATTAATTTAACTGATTATTAGTCTCACTAAAATATATGTTTAATCATCTAGAAAATAAAGAATAGTAGACAAAAACCATTATAAGTGCCTTAGAAAACTTATCTTTGTAAGGCCCTTTCTTTAAATTATAATCTTTTCATTTTTTCATCAACTTGTGAGGTTCCAGCATGACAGTCATCAATATCTTTCCTTATCATTTTTATTTCTGTCACCCATGCTTTCATAAACATATTTTTTATATTCTTTCTCACATCCTTCAGTTTTCCTTGAGGTCTGTTACATATCCCCCCACTTCCTCAGTGTCTTCTCCAGTTGCATACATTTTTCAAAACCAAACCATCTATCACCATCTTATCCTATTTTCTCTTATAATGGTCCTTTATTTAACCAATTCTTTATTCTGCCTTTTTTTACTCTAATGTTTTTGTCAGAAATTGTATTTCATTTGCGTGTATCTTACTTTTATCGTGAATCTTCATGACCTACATTTCTGCTTTATATATCAAAATTCAGCAGTAAAACCTCTATTAGAGCTAAAGGGTATCGAAAAAGAAATCAAGCTGTCAAGGTAGTTATGATAGCAAGGGTTTGTGAAGTGAGCTTAAAATGGAAAATTTTGCTGTATGCAGGTTTGTTTTTCCATTGGACACATTGTTTATTATACAAATGATCTATATTGCACTGACTATATACTATATAAAGCCATTTACTTTCAATTGATTAACAGCAGTTTAAAAGCTCTCTAATTTACACAATGTGGCAAAGGAACATTGTAGTGAGATAGTACACCCAAATTAAATAAATCAAAATATGAACCATTTAATAACTATTCATATTATATAGGGCTGTTAAATAAAGTACCATGTAAAAGAACATGTTAACGTACAAACAGTACTTTCTGTACAGCTTGGGAGAAACACTTGCTATATTTACGATATATCAGATGCTCTCAACGGCACATATAGGTCTCTCAGGGACGCCTGGCCATGATAGGGCATTGAAAAAAATATCGGTATTATTGTTTTCAATTATGATAGAAATCAGAAAACTGTAAATGACATAATCATTACTTGGGATTATATACTGTATATAAAATATATGGATAAATTAACATAGGACTGTCAAGTAAAAATAAGTTTTGGTTTTTGAAATATTGAATGAATATGTGGGAACACGTTTTCCGTATCTAGCTGGGAACCCATCACAGCTCTCCACAATCCTGTTTAACAACCCTCTCATTACTTTGTCTAACACTGATGAAAAGCAGAAATGACAAGTCATCATCTTGCCTTGGGCTATTTACGTACTTAAACCACCTTTTTCTTAGCCTCGCCTAATTTACATAGCTCTCTCTTTCCTCATAAATCTCTTACTTATTCAATTACACTGTCTTTAATTACTTTTCTCTTGGTGCCCCCAAAAGTTATCCCTTCTCACACTTCTATTTACCTTACATTGTTTGCAGAAGGTGAATTGGTGCTTGTATAAATACCACGTCGCAATGGCTTCCTAGTCCTGTGGGGGGAAAAAATGACATAAAAGTGTGGTAATAATTTAAAATAAAAAAAACTTTGGCTTCAATAAATTGTAATAAGGAATTAACAAAACAAACATTTCTGTTTAAAAGTTTTAATTTAAATGTTTCACTCTCTTTGATTCTAAATAATTCTTATACATACATAGTCTACATATTGAATATAGCACAAGAATATTCATAGCACAGGGTGTTTCATACCAGCCAGCCACAGTCTCCTGTGGTTGAACCGTTTGACATAGAGCGATGCAGTAAACAGTAACCATAACAAATCTCATAAGGAGAAAGTCGCAAAATTATTTTTGTAGCATTTAAAATACAGGGTATGCCCGGAAATAGTGGTCACGGGTTCAAATCTCGAAATTTTCAAATAGCAGCATTGGTCATGTGCCATATCATTTTAAAGTTTTTAAACGCTGAAGAGTATGGTCAACAAATTTTGAAAATATCAAGTCTTGTCCATATGGCAGGTTTTTTTTAATTTTTTCTGTGGTACTCTACTACTTAAATTTACAAGTTGTCAAATTTATTTCATTGGAAAGAGCACAAGATTAGCTTTCAAACGGTATGTCGTATGATTATAATTGCAATTTGTCTATCACTTATCCAGTGTTTTAAAATAAAAAAACTAGCCCTGTATCCAAAAATTTTTAAATGAGAATATTGGTCATATGGCATATCAAATTAAAGTTCTTTAAAAATGAAACATTTTTCTAATATATACATTTTTTCTATATCTACAAGTTATTAGAAAAAACTTGTACCCGATTGTGGCGGGTGGTATGAAACACCCTGTTTATTCAGTAATATGATAGTTGTTATGTTTATAAATAGTAGTTTTGATGTGATGGCTGCAGTGAATAAAGTTGAGAGTAGACTCCACTCAGGTATTTTGCGAGTGCATTCTCAAATTTCGTTAATTAAAAAGACTAGACTCCACTGAAACAATGACCAACAAGGAGATCGCACTCAACCTTCTTGATGTGTGAGTGCACTCTCCAATTTTTATTGAATAAAACATAGAGTGCATTCTCAAAAAGTAGAGTCTACTATTTCCCACACTCACATTAGTGAGTGTGCTCTTTTAGTACAGTTATGGCGGAGTTCATTTATAAGTTTTTATGGGAAGCTATTAGACTGTGGCAGGTAAATTATAGATTTCCTTCAACAATAGGTACCATTGATTGCATAAACATACCTATTTTGAAATTGTTTCAACATGGGAACAAGTATGTCCTCCATTAATTAACTGTTACTTGTCAACTATACAAACAGAACGAATAAAACTGACACAGAAATAGTAGGGAAATGAATAGAATATTAATGGATAAGGATTAATTATATATTAATAAGGATCCATTAATATTAATGGATAAGGATTCATGTCACAACATGTTTCTCGCACTACCATCTACTGGCGGAGAGTTGACTCAAGAACTGAGAGCACACTCGCATTTTTACTTGACTTTTTATTCAACAAATAAAGCAAGAGTGCATTCTTTCCCGAGAGGACACTCTCATCGTTTCTGTGAGCACACTTACTAGCCTCCTGAGTCCCCCTGTCCTTTTCAAAGCACACTAAAATAACTTCACTTGAGTCTTGATGAAAGATTATTTAAAGTAGTGTTAGAGTCCTGATGTCCTTTTAAAAGTACAAAATATATTTGTTTCTTAAGTCCCAGCAGTTTTTACCCATAACTCCAATTAAATCCTGATGTCCTTTTAAAAGGACACCAATTTTGGGAACATTTAACAGGGAAAAAGAATGTTTGTTAGAAGATTTACAGTATTGAAATCACATGGAGTTAAACTTGTTGCTACGTAACCTTACAATTCACTGGAGGGTTATAAGTGAAGATGTCAAAAAAGCCAAAAAGACTGCTTTAAAACCACTTTTGTAAGTATAAAACAGATGATTTTTTTAGCTGGATCTTATATATTTATACTAAATATAGTATAGTTGCTATAATATAACAGTATTATTATATAAATAATTATTATCAGTTGTCATGGAGAAATGTAGTAAGTTTGACATCCTTTTAACAGGACACTGGGTCCCACTTAAGTAAAGTATGATTTTTCACATGTCCGTTTAAATGGACAGTGGGTCTCAACATAGTAAAATAATGTCAGTTTTATCATTCCTCTTTTTATCTAGTATGAAAATGAAATGAAATGAAAAACGTTTTATTTTCTGAGGCAAAGTTAGGACCATTAGGTCCTCTCTTACACTTAACCTCATATAGTATAGTTATTATAATTTATATCAGGTCTAGTCTTTATTTATACTATATATATATATATATATATATATATATATATATATATATATATTTATTTACGTATATATTTTTTCTAGTTCAAGATGAAGGACCTTACTAATGTCCTGGATGAAATGGATGGTAGTGATTTGAATGGCATGTCTGATGGAGACAATGACGTTGACACTATTGAGATGTTTGGCCAACATGACTTTAGAGATGATTTGATCCAATGTCTAGCCCATTATTTAGAAAAATCAATAATTATTCAGGCACTGACAGTGATAATTCAATGACTACAATCTCTCCCAAAGTAAAAAAGGTAACACAATAAAAATAACTATGGTAGGTAGGATTACCTATATAATAATCTCTATTTTAAATATATTATATGCAACCTACCACAATACATACAGTGCTTTATTATAATGTGTAAATCTAAAGAAAATGTGTCTATTCCAGATTGGCGTTACATCAAAATGTGAAGAAGGACCTCCCAGGAAAAAGCTGGCTACTTCTTATAAGGAATACTCACTGCAACAAGAAACTGCTTCTTAAATTTCCACTCTTAATGTGAAGTTGTGATGTAAACTTCTTTAGGTATTTTTACTCCCATTTTTTTGTAAATTTCAGTAGCCAATACACAACTTTATATGTAAAATGAAATATTTTAAATAATGTTTTAATCACCCATAGTCTGAACTTGTAATTAATAAACATAGGTTTCAATAACACCTAGTTGTTGAGACCTCGTATCCTTTTAATAGGACATCCTTTTAGGTACTAAAATGAATAAATTCATTAAAAAAATTTTTTTTACAGTACAATTAAACGTCACACAACACAAATTTATTACAATATAAGCACAAAATGCACAAATATATTACAATACAAGTACAAAATGCACAAATTTTGTGAATCCCTCTGGTCTGAGGAAGGTGAGCGTGGTTCACTGAAATGATCACCATATTATTTGTGCATTTTTTACTTGTATTGTAATATATTTGTGAATTTTGTGCTTATATTGTAATAAATTGTGTTGTGTTTTACTTGTACTGTATATGTACCAACACGTATTATGCTAATTAAAAAACTAAATTTTTGTTAGCAATACCATTTTGTTTCAAATAAAATTTTAACATATGACTTTATTATGAACATTTTTTTTCTCTGGGACTCAACTAGATATGATTTTAAGCCTTTTTAAAAGGACATCAGGTCTTAAGCACTACTTTGTCTATAACTTTCCAGAACTGAAATGTATCAATTTTAGTATAGGTACTTTTAAAAAGACATGGGGCCTTTAAAACTACTATAATTCAATTACACCCAGGACTTAGGAGGCTAGACCCAACTCAAATTTACTCACTTCACCAGCCTTCTATATTAGTGAGAAAGCGAACACCACATTTTCTCTTTTTATTGGTAAAGAAAGCACAAGTCGCCTCTGCCTTTTAGAATAGGCTAAGAAAATACAAACTTAAACCACACTTGCCTTCGTCCTTAGCTTCTTACATAGGGTGAGGAATAAACAAGCTAATACTGAATTTACATTCTATATGGATCTGTGATATGAGCGGTCAATCTTGACTTTGCCTGCTATAAAAAAGATAATCGCAGCTGTTCAGAGGAAGGGAGCAATCACTTTAGAAATAACTCTGTAGCTCGAAGCCAGGAGTCCTCATGGTAGCAGAATTAATTGTTATCAACCTGTTAGTTTTGAATGAAAGCCGATGTACAAAGGGAAGGGAACAATTAGTAATTCTGACACCAGGATACACACTATGGAGAAGTGGCAACAACTCTTGCGGAGATGGACTACAAAACAAATTGACCATCAGGTTATGCGGAACTTTGGAGAGGTAAACTTTTACCTTACCCAATTTCTTACCGGTCATGGTTGCTTTCAGGCATACCTATATAGTATGATAATGATCTATATATATTTTTCAGCTATAATAGGTGAGGAGAGAAGAGTGTTCAAAGAAACGTGGGTGAACTCTTGTCAAACACTACAGTCTGGAAATGATCTCCAGTCAGCGAGTCTTGACTGCTGTTTCAAGATATGTATACAAGTGCTGAAAAAGAAAGAAGTGAAGGTCAGTAAAGCAGCACTGTTAGTGCTGAACAGGCCAATTTGAGCCTACTAGGTCTCAAGGCACATCTTGAAGTAGTGAGGGAAAGGCTTCAGTGGGTTATCCGAATGGACAAATGGACTTATAGTGGGTTGAGAGTCCCATATACCTGAAGTCGTGACTTAACTTTGAATAGCGAGTTCTGATTCTATTTAGCTATTCTACTATATCACTTCAGTTATCCTTCTATACAATTAATTATTACTTGAAACAGATTACTTAACTTGTAACTTCATTTATTTTCTGAGCAGCTCCAATAACCCATACTTCCTTTGGTTCAGTTGCTATCGTTTGACGTTCTTGAAATGTTTTATGATTGTGTGTAGATGAATACCTGTATATAGTGTACATTGTTAAAAAATAATTTTGCTAACAATTTTACTGCAATTGTGTTTGTTGTAAATCGGTCTATAATCAATAAATAAGACATCAGCAAACTTACCTTAAAAGACAAGTTCACTAACATCAGAGTAGTAGTCACAAACACAAAATACACAAAAGCTCACAAATTTTCAACACCACTGGCATTTTCTTCAGGTGAGTAGAGGGAGAGAGAGAGAGACACTGAAATGACTTCCACTATTGCTGGGTAGGTGGCTGTGGTGGGGGGGGTGTACATCCATAGAGCAACACTCAGGTGTAGATGCAGTATTTCAGTTAGTATATATATATAAAAATATAAATGAAGTTTGCTGATGGGGAAGGGGTTGAAGGGAAGTGGTCTATCTTATGTTCAGATTAGGTGGGTCACGGGATTTTGTTATCCATTGGTGTGCTAATTCCATCCTTCGGAGTTGGGAACTATTGGCATGGGAAGGAAGGGATCTGATTACCTTAGTGGTGTAACACTGATCAAAATTTTGATTATGGAGAAGAGTATGGGCAGAGACAGGTTTTTCAGGATTTTGGACTTTGCAATCATGTCTATGGCCATTCATGCGTTTACGAAGGGTTTCACTGGTAAGGCCAATATATTGGGCAGGACAGTGCTGGCACTGGAGTTGATAAATTAGATTGGTGGAATCACAGGAGTGGTTTCCAGGTATCTTGTAGGTTAAGGAGGTAGTGGAGCTGGTAAAAGATGTGGCTGAGAGATGA
>JAQJVL010007797.1:0-22268 GCA_035578905.1 Stictocephala bisonia
TTTTTAAATATTGTCTCGAGACTGACCTGCAATTCCTTTAAAGAGTGCTTCATGACTACGCTGATTCAGTTGAGACTATTGGTTTACGAGTCCCAGAATATACTTTTCGATCAAGAGATCCAAATATATCCTGTGGCAAACATAGCATTCTAACATTGCAAACAGGCTTCACCACCTAGATTGTTTCGACAGCAATAATGGCCGGTACCTAAGGATGCTGAAAGCAGCATATGATCATTGACTGAGTGACTAAACTCACACTCAACCAGTTAAGCCTCGACTCGAGTGATGGATGTTTGGGTCTGAAGGCTGTTTTGGACACTTGAGAGTTCAACTGGCCGGTGTTTTGGCCAGTTGGATAAAATAGATAGATTATTTTTCCAAATTAAATTTTAGTTTGGCTTCAGTTTATATGTTTTGTAACGAGCAACATATTGTGATTAAACAATTATTATCTATATCAATCCACGAACGAACTCACAAAAAACAAATATTTTAATAAAACATGTTACAGACAATAGTAAACAATTGCAAATAAATGTTTGACAAGATTTAAAATGACTTTTCAACCCATAAATTATAAAATAATAAGAACTGAATGAATGTTGCTGCTCAAAAAAAGTAAATCCTGTATATTTTAAATAAACATTAATTTATTTTTTATGATGTATATCATAAATTTTCAACCTGTATCATGAATAATAATTCGCAACTGTCAAGAACTTGCAAATCACAAATTGTAGGGTAAGGATGTTTTATAGTTTATTCAATCACTAAATTGTTAAAAATTATATTTATAGAGATCAAACCCATCATTTATGTTGGCATAAAAAATGAATTAATTAAATAAAGCTATTAATTTTTCTTTTTTTCAACCCAGTAATTATAAAATAAGAAGAACCCAGTGAATTTTGCTGCTCAAAAAATCAAATGTTATATATTTAAAATGAACATTAATTTATTTTTTTACGATGTATATAATAAATTTTAAACCTATATCATAAATAATATTTCGTAAGCCGGAAACTGTCAAGAACTCGCAAATGACAACTGTAGGGTAAGGATGCTTTATAGTTTATTCAATCACTAAATTGTTAAAAAATATATTTATAGAGATCGATCCCATCATTTGTGTCATAAATGTCAAAGGATCATTTAAAGCATAATAAATGAATTAATTAAATAAAGCTATTAATTTTTCTATTTTGACGCACATTACGTTATGATAAGTCAAAACTATTATTGAACTGTTGCAAAGATTAAAATAAAAATTATATCTAAATGTCATATAACTAAGTTAACGATAATCATACGTATATATGTCATTTACGACATTTTGGATGTTGCTAGACTATAGATACTCTGGAGACCGTAGATTATATGCGTCAAGGGAATGGGTGTAGTAATTTAATATTTTATTATTTATAGGTTATTATAATGACAAGACTAATACTCGAACCAAGAAGACACCATACTAAAGATAATATGTTTAAATTACAGAAATTAAAAGTTATAAATAAACAAAACTGTTTGAGTTCTTTTATATTTTAGCTCAAAGTATTTACAAAAATGAGCTGTACAATTGTATACTGTAGATTATTCTTTATACATAGAGTATGAGCTAACAGCACTTGTTCAAAGCTCTTCTATAACATTTCTCACAACGGGAAATGAAAGACTAGTTTACAATAAGATATTATAGATAATACGTGAAATTAGGATAATAATTGATAAGTATATGTATAATTCTTATCAAATTGATAAGATTTGATAAGAATTATAAGTATATTTCTTCATACGTATTGCTGCTTTTAAGCTAAATAATAAACAACACTCAGTTGTTGTGATGTTTTATTACTAGGTTTTAATATGATATACCAAGACAATATGATTTAGTTAGTTATAGATTTATTGTAATTATTGTTTGTGTCATAATTAAATGTTGTTATTATTTATTATTATTAAAATTATAATAATATTACAATTTTGTGTTAAAGTAATATTGAAGACTAATGGACTTGGACTGAACTCAAACTACTATTACAGTTTTATTATAGGTGAACTGCTATACTGTAATTAGGTTCTAACTTGTGTTATAGTACGACAATAAAATAAAAAAATAGAATAAACGGTGTCTAGTAACGGAAAAGTGGAAAAATGCTAGATAAAAGGATATCTAGCACCTTACAACATTATATGCATCATTTCGTTTAGAATAAACAATTAAATAGCTGATGTTTTCAAGTATTAATTTTTTCTATGTACCTTTTACACGAATCTTGTAGTTACTTTACAAATGATATACTTTCATTTCAATTTGGGAGTTGGTGAAGACGCTGAATCTCAAACCAGCTGTAATTCATAACCAAAAAAGAAAACATAAAGATACAAGATCGCGTTGTGTTGTATGGAAATATGCTCAATTTAATATACAAGTAAATATCCATCATAATGTTTGTTAAATATACATATATTTAATTAACAACATTCCCGACTGGGGATGTTAAATAACCAGAGATTGAATGGTGTACAAGGTACCGCAATAAACAGGGTAGCTTGGATTGGCTATAACTAAGGCAGAACAAATCCAGTCGTACCTTAAAGGACAAAGTGGTAATAAGATTCTTGACTCAGAACTGCACATGAGTCATAATTGTGTGCGACTTACATGATAGTTCTTGCAGTAATATACAGTTCACAATTGTGTGCGACTTACATGATAGTTCTTGCAGTAATATACAGTTCACAATTGTGTGCGACTTACATGATAGTTCTTGCAGTAATATACAGTTCACAATTGTGTGCGGCTTACATGATAGTTCTTGCAGTAATATACAGTTCACAATTGTGTGCGACTTACATGATAGTTCTTGCAGTAATATACAGTTCACAATTGTGTGCGACTTACATGATAGTTCTTGCAGTAATATACAGTTCACAATTGTGTGCGACTTACATGATAGTTCTTGCAGTAATATACAGTTCACAATTGCATACAACTTTTATCACTCTTATTAGTCCCATATAATTTGATACGACTCAAAATGGTGTAAGGCAATATTTTCATGCTTCTCATAATTGCACATGACTCGTAGTTTCAAGTCATTAGTAATTGAAAGCGGAACATATTTTTACGCGATTAGTAATAGCAAGTGGCTAACAATTGTTTATTTATTTATTTTTTTTATTTTTTTATTTATTTTTTTTATTTATTTATTCATATGACGCCGATCATCAAGATATGGATTTCGAATGAGTGTGATGAGTGTAGATGAGCAAATGTAGTCATTGTTACAAACTAAGGCCGACTATTCCTTAGAAAGTGTCATTAATTAATAGCCCAATGACAAATGAACAGCCGGTGATTATCAGCTGATCCTTCTCAAAATGTATTGACTCTGATTGAGATCGAACTGAGGACCTTTAGCACATATTGGAACCTATTAATAGATGCAATTGGCTCAAAACTACACGTGATTGATATTTTGAAGTTGCTCAAAATTGTACGTTACTAATGATTGCATAAGACGCGTTAAAAATTGTTAATACTCATTGTTAAAGCCAAGCAGAAATATCTTACATCGCTTGTCTCCTTATAAGAAGTTCTAAAAGTACTGAACTTCTCTTTTCGCGTATTACAGTAGAGAAATAGGCGATACGTGATCTTATCTCTGATGGTGATGCACAATGAAAGGGGATCATATAAACCTTACATAAAGGACCAAAAGCCCGGGGGCCGTGACAATCGGCACGTCTGACACGCGTGTTGGGCCCTTCCTCGTTTTCGGCTCTACGCCTTTCAAAACTAATGATTGATTATGTATGACTTCAATAGGGCTTAAATTGAATAAATTTATCCACAATCTTTTTCGTATCTTTGGTAATTGTTTTGAATCTTAAATATGCTAGGTTTACTAACACATTTTAAATATTAAATCTACTGTAAGAAATATTTTTTTATTTTTACTAAAATAAAAAATCTTCCTTTCATTTTCAAATCGGTTTTTTGACTAATGACTGAAACAGGATTCCCAATGTGTATATATTAATTAAATATAGCAGCCTTATTATTCCAGAGGTATAAATTATTATTATTTTTTTTTATCTAATTTTTTTTACATCCTAGAGTTTACAATAATCTATTGAACCGACCAAAATGTACATTTCTAAATGTTCTGTTGATTATATGTTTTTATTAATAATTCTTTAATAAGTATGACTAGAGCAAACTCAATTTAGTTCATTCAAATTAAATTATTCAAAATACTTCCATGACTAATAATTTTGAAATTTAGACTTGAATTTTTTCTTTTATAACCCTAAATTTAATTTTTTAAATCACACTATAAAATGACGTTACCATCATGTGATTATTAAATAACAAGTGTTTACTAAAAGGAAAGTACATTCAGATTAAAACAAATTAATTACTGAAAAGATTTTAAGTCATATGTTTTTACTTTTTTAACTAAAAGTTATAATTTTTCTCAGATACATAAATACAATAATTCTAAATATAAAGTAATTATAAATTATTTATCAGCTATAGTTTTCACTGTCATACAAACAATTAGCTATAATTTCTATGAATAATTTAATATGCCACAGTAGATAACGTTGAAGACACTCTACCAATCACACTAAGCATCTTAGAAAGCCTAACTACACCAAAGAGTATAGGTAGGCTTTTGAACCTGAATTCAAAATTATTTGGTGTAAATTATTCATTTATGAAACAAAGCATCAAATCTGTTTGGAAAAATCCTTTAATTTTAAACATCAGTTGCAATGTTATCAAAGTGCAAAGTTAATTTAGAACAAAGATTTAAATACTGAAACTCTCATACATGTTGTTATAATTTTTGTTTCATAAAAAAATAGTCAAATCTAATAGCCGTGTAAAACAAAACTGTAATATAATAAAACTGCAATTGGAATTTTTTCAATATTAGAAGTTGACATACATTCATTTATAGGTGCTAAGAAAGCGATGCATGCTTTTTGGAGTTTGAAATATTGTTAATAAAAATGAAATCCTGAACTTAAATTATAGTGTGAGAAATTTTTAGTAGGTTAATGAAATCATTTTTATTTGATTGTACGTTAATTACTGACGATATTTTCGTATTTAATTAATGGAATATAAGAAGTTAAACCTTTTTAGGAAGCAACAATAAAATTACCATAGATGGTTTTATACTTGCGCCTATCTTCTGAACCCCTTTATCAAACAACTAAGCCTCCTGCTGTGCGTATCACAACTCAATCCTGAGATGGTAACCTCCATTAGTACATAAAGAATATCTCCTTATTCTCTGCATCTTTATCAACAATATTACTAGATTTGATTTGATATTAAACTTTTTATACTTAGTTAAAGATTTACTTAAAAACGTTGTTTGTTTTCCAATTTTGAAATTTGAGTGTAAAGAAAAAAAATAAAATGGAACTAAAATGTTTACAAACATATTGGACTGTATTTTGATTTGGTTAGTCACGTAAAAAGTAGTGTAAAATTGTCAGTAGCATTTTAACCAATTTATACTTACTTTATGCGTGTTATACGTATTATATCAATTTACCAGTTTATATATACTTAATAGTTGTATACTTCTTTACTTTAGTTTAATTAAGGACGATTTGTGATAACTTGTTGTTATTTGATTAATTGATTAATAGAATCATTTATTAATTATACATTTCATCTTTGGTAAATTCCTGTGCAATTTAGGCCAATTAAATGCTTCATAAACAAGCAGGCCTGTATTTAAAGAGGTACCTGTTTACAGCAAGTTTGTAAAGGTTTTTACTGTGTACAATTTAAGTCCAGTTAAATTCTTGCTGAGACGCGCATTGTTAGGTCCTGTCTTGAAACAAATATCTTTTTAAACTTTAAATTTATGTTTATATTATGCTTTATCCTACAAATTATGAACGTGCTTTTCTAGCTAAAATGCGTGACATAGTTTGTCTCTATTATGAATACCTAGGAATAACGGGTCGTACTTATTGACATGTGGGTCCTATTATGGCTCCTCCCACGAATACAAAATTCATTATTCCATCCTAAATACATTATGAATGCATTATGAATGCACTCTTTGGATGGTGCATTAACCCTCTAATATTGTTTAACCCTCTAATCACTCTTGAAGAATGTTCCTGATTTTGCATGTTAGAACATGAAATGAATCACATCGACTCGACCGATTTTCTTTCTTTTTTCTTTTTTCAGATAACTATAGCTTCTATATATAGTTATGGGATATCCATAATAATAAACAACTGTATACCCTGAAAGTGATAGACCTATATTGCTTACTTGTGTGAAACAATAATCATGCACTTTAAAAATGTAATTGTAATTATAAAATATCCCCTTGATTGTTCTTAAAAACAATGTATTTATTATTCGATTCTGTTTTAGGGCTCAGGGTGGACTGGAATGAAACAGAGGCAGTAATTTTCCAAAATCCACTATGACTACAATCCAAACTGCCATCAAGTAAGTCTGCTACTCTCTTTTTGATTAACTGAATTTGGACGATCACAGAAAAAAAATAAACATAGGTAGCAATCAAATAGTTCGCTAAATATGTGTCGAGTTGGTCTGTCAAGTAGTTAATTCTCCAATATTTCATGTGATGTCAAGACCAAGACCTTGTCAGTCCCTCCCTTATTCCCTCCAAATCCTTAAGGATAAACTTAGTAACTATTACTACAGATGTATAAAGATATTTTTAGTAGTAATCTCCATATAAAGACCACTGAGGCGTCCACCGTCATTTTTTCCTCCTTCCTTTTATTTTCAAATACTTGAAACAAGCGAGAGTGAAAGATCGACTCGATTGACATGTCGAGATGAGGTTAGGCTTGGATTTGCATGCAAAGATGTCCCTCAGTACCGTTATTGGCGGGGATGTTGAGATGTTAGCTATTATAAAAGGATTTACTACTTGTCAACTTTTCTTAGAGGTGAAAATAAAAAATTAATTTCTTGGTATTATATAATCCTTTTAGAATATTTAAAATGCATGGAAGAGTAGTTCAGGGGCTTAGAATACATTTTCCGAAATCATGTTTATTTCATTTATTCATGTTTATAAAATGAAAATCTCGTCCGTCCAGGTAGACATCCATTTAAGGCGATTTTGTATTCATGAAGGTAAATTAGCAATCAAACAAGTTAACGAAAATAAAAGATGACCTACTTTTATCTCTTTTAAACGTACACTTTTGCGTCAATATTCATTCAACGTAATTCATTTTAAGTGCAACTTTCTTAATCAAATAAAATCCAAAATTATTTTAAAGTGATATACTAACCTTTTTTTTAATACTAAACAGCTGATACTTGTTATAAGGATTAGTAAAATTACTGCTACAAATTATTAAATGTCGTTGTGTTGATAATGATTGATCCCCTGACAACTACTGGTAGCAATAACACACCGTCCCGCTCACTAACTCATCAGTCAGTTAAATGTTGTGGTGATGATGATTGATCACCTAACAACTACTGGTAGCAATAACACACCGTCCCGCTCACTAACTCATCAGTCAGTTAAATGTCGTGGTGATGATTGATCACCTAACAAGTACTGGTAGCAATAACACACCGTCCCGCTCACTAACTCATCAGTCAGTTAAATGTCGTGGTGATGATGATTGATCACCTAACAACTACTGGTAGCAATAACACATCGTCCCGCTCACTAACTCAGCAGTCAGTTAAATGTCGTGGTGATGATGATTGATCACCTAACAAATACTGGTAGCAATAACACATCGTCCCGCTCACTAACTCAGCAGTCAGTTAAATGTCGTTGTGTTGATGATGATGATTGATCACCTAACAACTACTGGTAGCAATAACACATCGTCCCGCTCACTAACTCAGCAGTCAGTTAAATGTTGATGATGATTGATCACCTAACAACTACTGGTAGCAATAACACATCGTCCCGCTCACTAACTCAGCAGTCAGTTAAATGTCGTTGTGTTGATGATGATTGATCACCTAACAACTACTGGTAGCAATAACACACCGTCCCGCTCATTAACTCAGCAGTCAGTTAAATGTCGTTGTGTTGATGATGATTGATCACCTAACAACTACTGGTAGCAATAACACATCGTCCCGCTCACTAACTCATCAGTCAGTTAAATGACTAATAATTGTACTACGTAGAACTTAATAATTATTGTTACTAAATGAGTTATAATCTACTCTCTGGTATAGAGTGCATATTTGTTTCACTCAATTGGTTACCTCGGTGAACCAACAAATGCAAATGTAATTTCAGTAAAGACATTATCACCTTTGAACAGGGTAAATTCGTTTCACCATTTGTTTATCTCGATGAACCAACAAATACAAATGTGATTTCAGTAAAGACATTCTCACCTTTGAACAGGGTAAATTCGTTTCACCATTTGTTTATCTGGGTGAACCAACAAATACAAATGTGATTTCAGTAAAGACATTCTCACCTTTGAACAGGGTAAATTCGTTTCACCATTTGTTTATCTGGGTGAACCAACAAATACAAATGTGATTTCAGTAAAGACAATTTCACCTTTGAACAGGGTAAATTTGTTTCACCAATTGTTTATCTCGGTGAACCAACAAATACAAATGTATTTTCAGAACATACGTTCTCACACATGTTTGTTAGTTGGACACCGTTATTTTAATCTTAAAGTGAGAATGTTGTAGCATTAAATGAAAAATGACAATAGCCTATGTTTTATTCCACGTTATAGATTTTTATTAAAATTTTAAAACAACGTTAGGAAATCGCCCCCTTTTATTTCATGAACTTTTACTAATATGATTTTGTTTCATTGACGTCCAAATCAATAGCATAAGTACATTTGACGATAATATTGTACATCAATTGACGAATACATGAAAGTGCAATATGTTATTATATGTGGAAATATACTGAGGTTCAATAGGTTTAGTTTAAATACATATAGGTACATATAGATAACCCTTTTTATTGGTGAGTATTGAATAATTGATAAATAAATGTCAATCACATAAGCGATAAATTTATAATTATTAAATCCTTTTATATAAGAGACTGGTTTTACGTATAAAGAGTAGCAAAGATATTCTAATGGTTCTTGCTGCTTCCTTCCTTTATTTTACTTTTTTTCGTAAGGGCAAATACACATTGCTGCAGTGCAGATATAAACCATCTACCTATATGCTAATTGATGTAAAATATATATTACTAAATAAAGTTGTCGTTATAAAAAATTCAAACGTATAATATGAAGTTATAGATAAAAAATAAATAAATACTCAGAATTAATCCATTTAACTAACAAATAAGAAAACTATCTTACTTGATACAACATCCTTTTATTTGTTTGTCATTTATTTTGTTGTCTTTTGCTTTCTATCAACGATTGTACTTTTATCTTTTCATTTTTCAATATTCGTTGCATCCAGTGAGTCATTGATTCTTAAATGTTGATATATTACAGTTTTGTTTGCTGATTTTATTTATTAATGACCCCTAGATCTGTGGTAAACTACAATTGTACAGTTTTTACTTGAATGTAAAGAATGTAAACGCTACGTTTAAAGAAATAATTCTCTTGTAGTGTGGAATATAATGGAACTAAATGATTACATTGGAGATGAATCACTGAAAAATCAACCACTGTCGGACTGTCGGTGCAGTAATTGTGTGTACCCCAGTCTGAAGGTTCTTCACTAAGAAACTAAGAGGCCAATAAAAAAACAATTACACCATTGTTTTTCTTGTTTGATTTATTTTATGACATAAGCGTTTTAAAATTTTATAATTAATTTAATACTTTTCATCCTACTTGAAACATAAAAAGTACCAGAATTGTAACTACCTTTACACTGTGCATTGTCTTTATATTTTTATTACTAAAACAAAAATTCGTTAATATATTAATAAGTAGTTGGTAAAATTTTTTAAAATAATTTTTATAAATTTCAACATTTTTGATCTTCAAGAAAAAGGGTTTTATCAATTTCCTGAAACAACGGTTTCTTAGGTTTCTAGAAATCGTAAAATTAATTACTTGGTCAGGTTATAATCCCTAGGAAAATTATAGTATCGATACATTACTTTTATATGCGTAGTAAAGGCAGTGTATTTAAATAAATATAAATTAGTCCTAAACCCCTTCCGAAAAAAAGCAATATAGTACTCCCATTTACAATTTATCTACACACTATTTTTTGGACACAGCATTTCTCTTCCCCCCTCCTTTAAAGTTAAAAAACATATTTTTGTATGTATGCCTACTGTTAGAGAATTAGTCAAGCTTAAATTTGGTATTTATTTATAAGTTCTATGTTCAATAACTTCTTAAGTACTTTTTTAACATTTGCTCAGACTGACCTATAGTTAGGTTACAGAGGGTAGGACAACGCCGTAAGGCTATAGGCGGAGGGCTTGTCCAGAGGCGAACGTCTTTTCCATTCCAGTGCGGACTAGAACTTGCCAATCCACTCATGATGGACTCCAGCGCAGTTCCACCTGTTAATACCCATATTCCATGGTCGGCCAAATTCATACCGTATCATCACATTCATTATAGCTTCAACACACTTACTAAGAACTAGTTCTGATATGTGAGAGATGAGTAATTTAAGAAGATTTTTTTTAATTTTGTCACTTTGAAACTTAAGCTCATATTGAATGTCAAATGTTCATCATGTGAATTTAAGTAACTGCCTAAATGTTACTTAACGAGCATGTCCTCCAACAACACGGCAGGTACATTCAGTCCTTACAGTGTTACGTTGTTGCAGGAACCCAACATGGTGGCGTCGTCGCACCCTTATGGAACGTTACTGCACTGTGCTGGCGGCAGCTGCCATCTTCCTCTGTGGCGCCCTTACCATAGCACTCTCCGTACTCTATTTCAAGGAAAACCCAAGACCTGGTCAGTCATTTTATTTTACGTGAGTTAAGACAGTTAAATATAAGTTTTATGTCTCCTTCATGCCCAAGGTTTATAGTTTCTTACTATTTCAATCATAAAATGCATGAGTGTCATGACTTTAGCACCAACTTATTTGACTTAAAATGTGTTAGGATTTTTTTTATTAATTGAGTGAGTGATTATACTTGCCTCTAAATTGTACTCAGTTAGTATTAAAAAAATTAGAGGGTAATATCGTCCAAAGTATGACTCTAAGTATAGTTGAGTAGGCTGACTTTATAGACTGCAGGATCTCTAAGTAGTTTATATATACTGGAGGACCTCTAAGTAGATTGTTTAGATTGACTTGTGTAGCATGGGTGTAAGGAGGGAGAGAGAGAAGGTATATAAGATCCTACCTTAGATAAGGTATATAAGACATAGTAGGTGGAAGACTAAATTAATCTGTATGATGTGCCTGCCAATTGCTATGTGTGTTGGAGGTGAATAGGAGGGGGGGTATTACCTGATTGATGTTTGTAGTGAGGGATAGGCTACCATGTGCCATGAGTTAAGGCAGGGCAGGAGTGTAGCCAAATTTGTAGATCTGGTGAAAAGTGCGCTAAATAACAAACTTAGTTTTATTTTAAACCAGATATTGTAAAATGATATTACTCTGATTAAATTAAAATGGCTTTATTTATATGGTGAGGGTAGGACTATTTATTTAGTCCTCTCTAACATTTAATCATAAATTAGGATTTTTTACAGTAAAAAGCTTAACAAAACAAAATTATTAAAAACAATCAGAATAATTTAGTTTTAAACGAACCATTTTTCTTCATTACAGACAAAATTTTCAAAAATGTATAACATGTAAATTTCCATTATTTTTGTATATACTGTATAAAAGTGTTTACAAATAATGGGAAGCAACAAATTGAGTTTCATGTAGTAAGTTGTGATAGAATGTTTATGGGTTGGTTCTCAACTATTCATAAATGTGGTAATTAAATAATTTGTTAATAAGTCTTAAAAATAACCTTAAATTTGTCATATCAAATTTTTAATGAATCTTAAATTTTCATTTTTTATTTAATTTTATTATTTATGAAACCAATCCTTACTATATTTATCTTAAAAGGTTAAATATTTATTTTATTACAAACTTGTAACTTTTAAGTTTACACTTTTACTATGTTAGTACCAGCAGACCGAGCTTAGCTCAGTTGAATCCCAGAGGATCCTGAGGATCGTTTGTTACTGCTCTACCTTGTAGGTTATTAATTAGATTTCGTTTCGGAGGTCTTCCACGTTTACATTTAGCCTCTTTGTGGAACGGCCTGCGACATCGTAGGGGAGCTCAGCCTACGGCCCTGCCAAAACGCTTTGCTACAGGCCCCTTTGTGGAACTCGGCCTACGGCCTCTCCGAGGCACTCTGCTACAGTCCCATTTGTGGATCTCGGCATGTCGTCTCGTGAGGAAGATCGGCCTAAGGCTTCGCCAGGATTCTTAAGCAGTATGACCATGAATTTTAGTTTGGACCATGGTGTTTGTGACAGTGGAGCTCATAGACATAGTATTTTCTAAAATCTTATGGAATATTAGTAAGTAAGAGAAGAATACATTTAATTCGATGCCCCACTTGGGTGTATTTGTTTGACATTACCTAATTTTGGGGTTTTGTTAACCTTATTGTACAAAATTCAAAATAATTAACATTATACAGCTAAGTAACAATAGCGTACGAAAACTGCGATGCCTGTAAAAGAAGACGGCAGGTATCCCGCGCATCTCCCATGACGTCACATGTGCTAAATGGCAAAAATGAACACAAAAATACTGTTATAATGCCCGTAATTACAATTCCAGATGATAAGTGATACATGACATGCTGACTCTTTAGCTGAATGCTTCTATGCAATTAGTAGATTCAAGATTCAAGATTCAAGATTAATTTACTGACACAATATGAACTGTTACAGTTTTCTATGCAAGTCATAATACAAAAATAACATATTAATCAAGGACATAAAATAATACACAAATAAAATCATAAGTAAATTAATTCTAAGACAATTGTTCACTATAGCCTACACAAGCCAATATTGACATTTATTTTTTTACAGTAAGAGCTGCTACATTAAGAAAAATATTTAAGGTAGTGAAATAAAAATAAAACAGCCAACATTACCCCTTAAGGCTGCATAAGAGCCTCATCGATGGTATAGAAAGCCCTCCCGACCAAATGGCTTCTCAAACATGTTTTCAGCTGAGATAAACTATTGATTGTTTTTATATTTTGAGGGAGAAGATTAAAATATTTAGGGCCAAAATTAAAAACAGAATTTTTAAAAAGATCCAGATTGCACTTTTCAATGGTAAAATTATTTTTACATCTAGTATTGTAGTTATGATTATGGATAGGGAATTTGATTTTATTTTTAAAAACATATACCACCAGATTTAGATTTAGTTATCGGTATTTAATAGAATAAACAATTCAGCTGATTTCGCACATGTGACGTCATAGTCTACTACGCAGCCTCGTCGAGATACACGGGAAGTCTAGGAGCCTCCGGGCAGAAATAAGAATTTTTCCAGGGTTGAGACCGGCACCAATCGATTTATCGTGGTCGAAAACCCCTAAATAAATTTAAAAATCCTTGGACCCAAAAAAAGTTCGTCCGCACGTGGCTTGCTTTGGATAATAAGATATACAATGTTTATTTTTTACTAACTTGGAAAAAAATCAACCTAAGGACAAAATATGCAGGTTTTAAAATATTATTTTTATTATATTAGATTTTTCTTTCACCAACAGTTTGTTGCTTATGCTTGATTTGTATTAAATTCTATCAATACAGTCGGACTTAGTTTGAAACAATGACTACATTCACTCATCTACACTCATCACACTCATTCGAAATCCACTTTCGCCCATATCTTGACGATCGGTGTCTTACTAATAAAAAAAATGACAAACAACTGAAACAATACACAACCCAAGTTTTTTTAATGGTCGTACATTTCGTCATGATATTATTTTCTGTTTGCCACAGACACCAAAGAGGAATCGTAAAGAGTGTAAACAACAATTTAAATAGTTATTCCCTTGTGAATTCCTTCTTCCTGAGGGGATTGAATGTAATTTAATGATATCAATATAATGATAAAAATAAAATCACATTTATTCAAGAGTGTACACTTGGGTTTTGTGGCATCCTACTTGTTTCCCGTATTTACCAACATGTTCCGTGTATGATAGTTAAATTCTTGTATATAATTTGTGTTTATATATTTTAGAAGAAATGCCCACTGTAACTGCTGCATTAGATGGGGAGAGTGTAGTCACGAGCTCGTCTGGACAACAATCAGATCACGGAGGAAAGAGTAACATTTGCCTAACACCAGGATGTGTATTTGCAGGTAATTCGTTATGATAAGTGATTTTCTAATGACTATTTTTAATCAATCCACCACAAGAATAAATCCAGTAATGCATCATTATGTTTGAATTAATAAAAAGAAGGGTTTATAAGATTACTCTCTATACAGGTTATATAACTTTTAAAAAGTTAAGTGGCATTTTATTTAACATTCATAGTGTAGATAATCATTTCTTGTTTTTCTTTTAGCGCCTCCTATTATTCTTGTACAGCCAATTTCACCCTTCAGAGATTTTCCATGAAGTTTATGATATATCTTTTCTGTTTGAAACATAACTAGCTATATATTTTTATTACTTTTTGCTTATATATGGTACATGTATATTCAATGGGTGATCTTAAGATGGAAGTAAACAATACAGTAATATTCTTTTAAGAGAAAGTAATCAACAAAATGATCTTTTCGATGCAATCTTCAGAAGTAGTTAAAACAAGGAATATTTCTTACTTTTTACATTTTTTAAAGTGCTTTTAATAACTAATTGCCTTGTTCATTCATCATTGTAGTATTCAGGCTATAATATATGTGTTTTTGTTTTTAATTGTTATTTCATAACCTAAAGAAGAAGGATACTATCATTAAACCACAACAAAACTGAAAATATTGATAATTTTTAAAACCCCCTAAAATATGAGCAATTTTGCAAGGTTTATTTTGAAAATTAAATAAATTAATAAGTAGACATTTTTAGTTCTAAAAGTTACTATTCGTTGTTGGAGATTAACGGGAGGAGTAAATAATGTTTTATATCAAAATATTCTCAAGGATACAATTTTTACAATATTTTTCCCTTCCGGTTTTTAACAAGCCACCATTTTGAATTTTTCAGAATAAAAAATTATTTTTTTAAAATTAAAGGGTCCTAAAGGTTTTAAACTAGTATACCATATGTCGATAATTTCAACTACCTAACATTCATGGTTACTTAGAAAAGAGTTTTAATGTAAAAAACACAAACAAACAGACAGACGGACAACTATACATTTTAGGCCATATGCTTATAAGAAGCGTTTGGTTTGTTTTGACGCCATTCAAAAGTTTGTTGGTGTATTTCAGTTACACCCTGTATATTGAAATTAAATTAAGTTTATAACAATGAAATGCCATTTATGGGTTTGGACTATCACCAATATTTTAAATTACCTTTTCTATTACAGCCTCAGAAGTACTGAAACGCATGAACCCTGACATAGACCCCTGTGATGACTTTTATGGTTATGTTTGTGGAAACTTCGTCAAAGAAACAATCATTCCAGATGATGAGGTAAATATTCTGTTAACACTTTCCCTGTCAGCGTCATATTAATATGACGGGCAGACAACTAATTTTTTTTAATATTTCTTTTATTGTTTTACATATATTTATTATATTCTATTAATCATATTTTATATTAAAATTAGTTAGTAACATTAGGATAGTATTAAAAACATGACAAAAATAGATTTAGCAAGGTAATTTAGATTTATAAATGTTGTAGGGTTTTGTATAAACTGCTATAAAACTGTTTATTTTGCATTACAAAAATTATTTTTATTTGAACTAATCAAAATAATATCCCATATCACAAACCTAAACATTAAGCAGATTCAAAAAAGATGTTCCTATTAGTAAAATCAAATTTTGAAAAAAATTACAACACTTATTATGCAGTTTCATTTATTTTTGTCAAAAATAGAGATAAAAAAAATTGTGGGATGGCAGATGAACTAAACCATCTGACACTTACCCATCAGTAACTAAAATTATGATGACTACTCAGTCATCTGTAAACAGCTGATTACAGCATGGCACAAATTAGCTATATTTTACACAGTTGTGAAACCCAGGGTGAAATAAGCCATAATCTGACTGAATAGTGACAATCCCCACCCATTACGTCACAATAGCAGTTACCATTCGGGGGTTTTATCAACACTGATTAAACAAAGGGTGATGTTCGCCCACTATACCACCAATATCACATGCAACTGACGTTGACACACCCACCTACCCTGCAGACATAAGACTGACGTTGATACACCCTCCCATCCTGCAGACATATGACTGACGTTGACTCACCCACTATACCACCATACAGTCACATGCAACTGACGTTGACACACCCACCTACCCTGCAGACATAAGACTGACGTTGATACACCCTCCCATCCTGCAGACATATGACTGACGTTGACTCACCCACTATACCACCATGCAGTCACATTCAACTGACGTTGACTCACCCATCCACCCTACAGACACATACAACTTATCAACTAGCCATGCCTTCCCAACAGCCATTATATTTGGCTACCAACCAACCTACACACTTACCCATAGGCAACAACAATGACGATGCTACGAAAATTATAGCATGACACTAACAGTAATAGCAATGCCTTCTCAACAGCCATTACCTTTGGCTACCAACCAACCTACACACTTACCCATAGGCAACTACAATGACGATGCTACTAAAATAGCAGATTATAGCATGACACCAACAGTACTAGCAATGCCTTCTTAATTTTCAATTATTTTCAACTAAAAACAATATATTTCTATAAGAACTGTTGTTATCTACCACAATTTGGAGTGTAGTGAACAATTGACAACAGATGTTTGGTTTATTTCAGACATCAATAACTTTTCTCAGTACTATTCACAATAAATTGACTGAGGAACTACGTATGATTATCGATGAACCGTCTGCAGATAATGAGGCCAAACCATTTCGTATGGTCAAAGAACTTTACAACTCCTGCATGAAGAGTAGTAAGTAGTAAGGCCCTACATTTACATTAGTAGGTCATAATAATGATATAAGACAATGAACGTATAGTTAAATATTTTAAATTAAGTTATTTTGCTTTTTAACAGAGCAACAGTTTTAGAACAGAAAATACAAGTTTAAACTAACGTTTCTGTAAATAAAAAGTTTTTAAAAGCATAATTCCCTTCAAACATTTGATACTCTTATATCGTACGAGTTTATGAATTGGTGTGAAGCTGCTTGGTAGTAAAACCCTTTCACCGAAAAAATTGAATTTGAAAATTAATTTATGTAAATTGAAACCAGGGCCACTCATAACTCAATTAAATTTTAGGGTGAGGGAAGGGAGTAACATGCTGTATCCCTTGATTGAAGAGTGGGAATTTTAGCAACAAAAAATACAACATAATCAATTGATTTTAAACTAACTAAACAAGAAACATATTTTATAACACTACTGTTTAATTTACAGTATAATTAAGGTAATAAAAATTATTATTTTGTTTATAGTCACTAGTGTGATGTGTTAGTAGCAGCCTTTCTACTAAGATTGATTGGTGAATCATAATTGATATAAAATATGCCGTTTGTTGTACCACAACGTTCCAATCTCAACCCATAGTTGTTTATAATATATAAACAACTTATCTAATTATGCTCCTTTAAATTTTGCAATTTCGATGACCAACTTAAAGACAATTCAATAACCATAACAAAGAATTTACCTAATTAGTTTTTATATCATGGGTTATCATGAATAGATATTAAACAAACTAAATATACTTTGCATATTAATTATTTCTGTAATGTTAGATAAGAATTACTGGTCACAAAATATTTAGGTACATACTTAGACCATAATCTAAAGTGGTCAGTACACGTTGATTATTAACTCTGTCAGTGTATGGTTAGGCAGGAGGACCATTACCTCTGTCCGTGTATGGTTAGGCAGGAGGACCATTACCTCTGTCCGTGTACGGTTAGGCAGGAGGACCATTACCTCTGTCCGTGTATGGTTAGGCAGGAGGACCATTACCTCTGTCCGAGTATGGTTAGGCAGGAGGACCATTACCTCTGTCCGTGTACGGTTAGGCAGGAGGACCATTACCTCTGTCCGTGTATGGTTAGGCAGGAGGACCATTACCTCTGTCCGTGTATGGTTAGGTAGGAGGACCATTACCTCTGTCCGTGTATAGTTAGGCAGGAGAACCATTACCTCTGTCCGTGTATGGTTAGGCAGGAGGACCATTACCTCTGTCCGTGTATGGTTAGGCAGGAGGACCATTACCTCTGTCCGTGTATGGTTAGGCAGGAGGACCATTACCTCTGTCCGTGTATAGTTAGGCAGGAGAACCATTACCTCTGTCCGTGTATGGTTAGGCAGGAGGACCATTACCTCTGTCCGTGTATAGTTAGGCAGGGGGACCATTACCTCTGTCCGTGTATGGTTAGGTAGGAGGACCATTACCTCTGTCCGTGTATAGTTAGGCAGGAGGACCATTACCTCTGTCCGTGTATGGTTAGGAAGGAGGACCATTACCTCTGTCCGTGTATGGTTAGGCAGGAGGACCATTACCTCTGTCCGTGTATGGTTAGGTAGGAGGACCATTACCTCTGTCCGTGTATGGTTAGGCAGGAGAACCATTACCTCTGTCCGTGTATGGTTAGGCAGGAGGACCATTACCTCTGTCCGTGTATGGTTGGGCAGGAGGACCATTACCTCTGTCTGTGTATAGTTAGGCAGGAGGACCATTACCTCTGTCCGAGTATGGTTAGGCAGGAGGACCATTACCTCTGTCCGTATATGGTTAGGTAGGAGGACCATTACCTCTGTCCGTGTATAGTTAGGCAGGAGGACCATTACCTCTGTCCGTGTATGGTTAGGCAGGAGGACCATTACCTCTGTCCGTGTATAGTTAGGCAGGAGAACCATTACCTCTGTCCGTGTATGGTTAGGTAGGAGGACCATTACCTCTGTCCGTGTATAGTTAGGCAGGAGGACCATTACCTCTGTCTGTGTATGGTTAGGCAGGAGGACCATTACCTCTGTCCGTGTATGGTTAGGCAGGAGGACCATTACCTCTGTCCGTGTATGGTTAGGTAGGAGGACCATTACCTCTGTCCGTGTATAGTTAGGCAGGAGGACCATTACCTCTGTCCGTGTATGGTTAGGCAGGAGAACCATTACCTCTGTCCGTGTATGGTTAGGCAGGAGGACCATTACCTCTGTCCGTGTATAGTTAGGCAGGAGGACTATTACCTCTGTCCGTGTATGGTTAGACAGGAGGACCATTACCTCTGTCCGTGTATGGTTAGGCAGGAGGACCATTACCTCTGTCCGTGTATGGTTAGGTAGGAGGACCATTACCTCTGTCCGTGTATGGTTAGGCAGGAGGACCATTACCTCTGTCCGTGTATGGTTAGGCAAGAAGACCATTACCTCTGTCCATGTATGGTTAGGCAGAAGGACCATTACCTCTGTCTGTGTATGGTTAGGCACGAGGACCATTAATTACCACAGTATGTGTATTCCATTCCTACTGTAGCCATTTTTACTCTTATAACGCTAGGTCAGGGATACTCACTACGTGGCCCTTAACACTATATTTTGCGGCCCTTAACTTTTTTTCGAACTAATAATTTATTAAAGTGCGGATAGTTAAAATTTGTTGTCTGTTATTTCCAATTAATTATCTTAATTAAGTGTTATATTATAGAACATATTTGGTTTACTTGATATATACTAGGTTTGTTTACCGATAATGTATGTATATAGGTGTATGTACAAAATGTATGTATATGTACTTGCGACATTTTAATTATTTTGAGAAAATTAATAAGTCTCGTCATGAAATCCTTGTGAGGAACCCTGCTCTAGTACCAACTTTCCAGTTCATCGCACTAATCTATAGAAGATAAAAATCATCTTATGCCAGCTGCAAGCCTTGGACCATCTATCTGCATTCATGACGGACTAAAAAATAAGATAAGAGCTGAATATATGACTAATTAGAAGCCCACACTAGGGCATAAGTGAATTCTTTTAGCACAATCAAGTTTTCCCGGTCCCGCAGTTTGATTAAAAGTAATTTCTTTTTGTTTTTCAATTGACAAAATATAATAATTCTTAATTTAAGTGCAATCAAAATATTTTGACTTTGTCAGAATTTTAAAATATTGACTTACTAAAGGGTAAAATGATGGTGTTACATTCTTAATTAATCCAGATTTTAGTTCTGCATCACTGACAACATTTTAAGTTACGAAGTGAAAAGTTAAAGTATGATTTAAATTATTTATAAACCAATGTAATGTGATTGATATGTGATCACACCATATCAACACACCGTCAAATGTCACCAATAACACCGTAATCTATTTCCACGTTGAGAGTTTGTCAAATTTCAATTTATATTTCTCTGATATATTTCCTATTTTAATTTATAGGCAACATAGTAGATGATGACGATTCAAACATCAAGGAAATTATGAAGAGAATGGGAGGCTGGCCCGTGCTGGAAGAAGACAACTGGGACGCCTCCAAGTTCACATGGACAGACACAACTTACAAGTTCAAGAACGAAGGGTTCAATATAGATTACTTGATTGACTTCTCCATCACAACTGACTTAAAGAACTCCACACGCAGAGTAATTAGGGTAAGTGACGCGGCTTTAGTTTGACATTTATTTGTATCACTTCTTATAAGTAATGAAATTATTAGAATTTAGTATTAACAAAATACTGTAAAGCATCATGTAATTTAATGAATTTATAATTAGCTGTAGAATTAACTTAACTATTAATTTGTTTACTCATAAAATTACGTAAGTTACCTGTTGCTGTAAAGAACAAAAATAGCATTAAATAGTATTGCTTTACTATTATAAAATAATGTAACAAACAGTGGGGTCACAAAACCAACCGCTAATGGAAACAGTAATCAACAAATATGATTAAAGCTAATGAAAGGGAGATGAGCTCATCAAGGAAGGCTACTACCAAACACGTACGTGTAAGGAAGTAGTAAGTAACAGCATTCCTCAAGAAAGGTCTTGATATTATTGGCAATAATGACTCTCTTCCTCAGTTCTCTTGACAAAAATATCAATGAAAACAATCGTATAGCAAAGTGATTCTTAGTTTATGTTATTATTTAAATAAGGCTTACTTCTTTTCTTCACAAGTAAATGAGTGGTTTGTCCAAAGTGGTTTATATCAAAGTTTAGTAATCTACAGAATATTGTTTTGATCCATATGTTCTATTGTTATGTAAGATACTTCAACATATTAGAGCTAACTACTCAAAAACCCAAAATAGAGGACAATTTTCGAAAACCTTTCATGTGTCTATACGTTTTAGATAGAGGGATCAGATTTACTATTTACTGCACAAGTAGAGAATAACACGGTAAAAACGGGTGAAAATAGTATGATGTTAGTTGTTGGTTGGAAAGAGAGAAAGATAGATTAGACGAGAGAGAGAGGGGAGGGGGAGAGAGGGAGAGGGAAGGGAGAGAGAGATTTTGGGTGAAACTTGAGTCTAAAATATATTGGTCAATTTGAGTAGATTGTAAATTGGGGGCTTTGGCTTGGTACTGATTGATAGTTGTCTGCTAATTTTTTTTCACAGGCACACGTCAAAAGGGAGAAAGCCAAAACGTCGGCCAAACAAACAAACAAAAATTTTAAGGAACGTTAAATTCCTCTACCAGCTCAGAGGTCACTCTTTGGTTTTTGTAAGGGTAAACAAAGAGGCTCCCACATATACCCTTGTGATACGGAGAAACAAGTCTTTGTAATGAGCCCCAACCATCGCTTACTACGTTGGTAACCACATTGCTACCGTTCATAGAGTCAAATTTTAGTCCAAATGCTTGTAGTAAAATGTATAAATTATGAAACTTGCGAATAAGACACAGATTGTAAACATTAAACAAATACAATATCTTTTAACACGATTTTCTTCTCCCTCCTCCTCTTTAAAATGAACGACATCTACAACATAATGGTGGAATGGGTAGCAAACATAGTTTTTTAAAGTATTCCCAATGAAAAAATAAACTAATGCCTCTAGAGCAAATTTACTTCCGCAAAATTGGGAGAAAAATAAAAGAAGGTTTTATATCCGTCCACTAGCAGAA
>JAQJVL010007798.1:0-22266 GCA_035578905.1 Stictocephala bisonia
TTTCCACCCTTTATCTACCTCCTTACCACCCCTGACTTTAGCCACCCAGATGTTACTGTACTTTGGGCACTTACAACTAAGCTGAATAACATATATATTTTTGCCTACATGAGTAGAATATACCACCAGGTTTGTACTTACCTGACCCTTATAATTGTATCCTAGATCCCTCGCCACTCTCTTAGCTACCTCCTCACCACCTCTTACTTTAGTCACCCAGATGTTACTATACTTTCTGTACTTGGCCAAGGTCAACATTACAAATATGCTGAGCCATACTCCCATCAACACTACTCCATTCATTCTGGGAAAAGATTAAAAACATAATTAGTAACATAAATTTAATAAAACTAATATGAGCTGATTTTGTTCCCCTTACATTAGTTTTATGTCTTGCTTAACGAATTTACTACTAAAATGTAAGATTTACCAATTGTATTTTGTATTAAGTTTTATTACTTTATTTATTCTATTTTATTTGTATAGTATTTTTGTAAATGTTTTCCTGTTTGTTTACTGATAGCATCATTATCTGTGATTATGATAGTGCAACAGCAACAGTTTGGTTTTAGCAATGATACAATTTTAAATTCTGCCTTATTTTATTTATTACTCGTTTACATATGCAACAGCTACAGATAAAAAAAAACACTGCATATTTATATAGTTTTGTTACAGCATTTGACCAGTGCGTAGGGAGTTAATTCAGAATAAAGAAAACGTTTTGGGATTATAAGTAACCTCATGTAATGGGTTCGAAAATTATTTTACTGTTCAATGACAAACCGTTTCAATATTTATTTAATCAAAATAGTTTACCTAAAAAGACTTATGCCGGAGCTGTTTAAGACTCAAGATGTAATTTTTGTTTCAATTAGAATATTCTAACTTTAAATTATTAAAAAGTACATTAATGCCTGTTTCACTAAGATCTATCCTTAATCCGTTACGTTTTTGGAATTAAGATTATTACAGTCGTGACACAAAGCGTGGAGAGTGCAAGTATTGAATGTGTTATTGAATATAAATACACAAGGGTCTTTATCGTCTGACATTTAAAACGGACATGCCATATTAACTATTTGAGAAGTAGATTAGATGATTTCATATGTTTTCGTTTCAAATTTATTAAAGTAATCACTTATACACATTCTCAAAAATATATATTGAGCTTCTGTCTCAACTATATTGCAACACAGTAATCACTTGTACACATTCTCAAAAATGTATATTGAGCTTCTGTCTCAACTATATTGCAACACAGTAATCACTTGTACACATTCTCAACAATGTATATTGAACTTCTGTCTCAACTATATTGTAACACAGTAATCACTTGTACACATTATCAACAATGTATTTTGAGCTTCCGTCTCAACTATATTGCAACACAGTAATCACTTGTACACATTCTCAACAATGTATATTGAACTTCCGTCTCAACTATATTGTAACACAGTAATCACTTGTACACATTCTCAACAATGTATATTGAACTTCTGTCTCAACTATATTGCAACACAGTAATCACTTGTACACATTCTCAACAATGTATATTGAACTTCTGTCTCAACTATATTGTAACACAGTAATCACTTGTACACATTATCAACAATGTATTTTGAGCTTCCGTCTCAACTATATTTCAACACAGTAATCACTTGTACACATTCTCAACAATGTATATTGAACTTCCGTCTCAACTATATTGCAACACAGTAATCACTTGTACACATTCTCAACAATGTATATTGAACTTCCGTCTCAACTATATTGTAACACAGTAATCACTTGTACACATTATCAACAATGTATATTGAACTTCTGTCTCAACTATATTGTAACACAGTAATCACTTGTACACATTATCAACAATGTATTTTGAGCTTCCGTCTCAACTATATTGCAACACAGTAATCACTTGTACACATTCTCAACAATGTATATTGAACTTCCGTCTCAACTATATTGTAACACAGTAATCTGCCGTGAGTTTTAACACTGTTTTAACACGGCAGATGTGCACACTTCGGCCATTTGAAATAAACCAGGAGACAATAATAAAAGAAGCATTTCATAAACCACTTCACTATCCTTCGGAGAGCAATTTAGAAGAGTTTCAGGCGTATAACATTACCCAATATTACACTTTAAGCCTATGTCGTTGATTTCAAAAACAAAAATCTTATGGATATCCTACTGTCATTTTTTTAACATTCATGAAGCAAGTTTATACCTGAATTTAATTAGACCTCTGACATTTTTGGCAATAGTTAACTGGTAATTAATAATCTCTATAATACTGACATAATTTTCTCTCTGGTTAAATAATCAATAGCTAAATTGGAATTGATGTACTTAGTATATCTACTTATAACAATATATTTCATAACACTTTTACAGATTAAATATTAATCAATTGCTTCTTTAAGGTTGTTTTAACAAAATTTAATCAATAATCAAATAAATAATATATTTACTCATACTTTCTGAAGAAAAAATTGTCAAAATCTTGAAAGTTGGAGTTCTATACGTGATCCTCTCAGTACCTGTCGGTTACAGACATTCTGCCAGTCAGGTAAAGTGGCATAAACATATGTCACTATTACACCTGTACAAACGACCAGGTGTAATAGTGTACAGATGAAACAGGCTACAGTGTACAGGTGTTGCACAGGCTAGTAAACAGATGAAACAATTTGTTTCCGTTTTTTGTTGATTAAATGATTTTGGTAAAACAACTAATATAAATGTAAGAGAAAAAAATATTTACTACATACATTGGGGGTCAATTACATTATTGTTGTTCTTATTGATCGATTAATTCCTATCGATAAAACTAAGTGGTTAACTGGAATTTGAAGAAATTACTAATAAATAAGGCTTGCAGTAACAACCGCTTCAATGTTTTATCTACAGTATTTACATCACCAAACGTTTCGCACGTACTGTGGTGTGGCATCCTCAGTGGCATCTCTGAGACTAGTCAAAGATGCCACATAACATCATGGGCGACACCTTTGGTGATGTAAATAACACCTTGATGCGGTCGTTACCACAAGCTTTAGTTATTAGTAATAACACCGGCCGCTTAAGCCTGCGAAATTGAAGAAATTACTTAGTTCAAGTACAGAATGTTAAAAATCTGTAGAAGTTATAAACCTTCATGAATTATTTTCTTATTGTACTAAAACGACAAGAAATACAGGGTGTCTCTGAACTCTCTGATAAGCTCTCTTGGTTATTGTTTCTGGTGATTTAGGAAACAAATTTGTAAGAAAAACGTTGTTTAAACAAAGATTGTCCCCTTGTAAGCCCTTGGAAGGTGGAAATGCATAAACTTTATGATTTCCACCTTATAAAACACAATCAACAGACCAACCTATCACCCACCCATTCATGTACGGTGGTACAACTATCTCAAAGGCGATTACCGTTCCATCCATCCATACAAGTACGATGGCAAGCCCATCACCCTGGTGATGACCCTCTCACCCACCCATACACGTACGGTGGTTCACCCATCACTATGGCGATGATACTCTTATTCACCCAGTCACGTACGCTGGTACAACTGTCACTGTGGTGAAGACCCTCCCACCCACCCAAACACACACACCATGATGATCACCACTCCTACCCTGCCATAACCACACGGTGATTATGAGTATATTGCTATTTACTTTGTTTAAGGAATGACTAGAGCAGTATTCTGAAAAGATTTTGTACGGTAACATTTCAAATAATTTACTTCTTTATATTGTATTTTCTCTATTTTAGTTTGTGTCGATTAAACGTACATGTGTACTTGTAGTTTTAGAATATGTCTTATTCTACAAGTTCTTACAAATTTAGTACCTACTCAGGCAGTTGTAAACGAACAAAGTCCTATCGCACTAGACTCAAATAAACGGGATGTCTTGACTCGTTTATGGTTTGCTTTTTACCACAAATAACTGGTTTCGAGGTTTGGGGTAGCTTCATCCCGGTCAATTTCTTTTAGGAAATGTTGGAATGATGAACATACAGGGTGTTACAAAAAGGTTTTGCTGGCTATGATGCATTTTCATATTATATGTGTGATTCTAAGTTAAAAGTCCAGAATAATATTTTTTTAAATTTATTCTGGATAAAAAATAAGAATTTTTCTTTTTTGCATAAAACTATTTAATATCTTTGTTGTTGTCTTTACGATTGTTACAACACTCGGTAAACGGGTTTATGTTAAAAGCTAGTATTTAATAAACAATTTTAAAATTATTATTATTGTTTTCAAGTTTTTAATATTATTTCATTTTTATTTTAACAACTATCTAAACACCACTGGTTTTATAAACATTATTGTAAAGTTAAGCAACATATCGTTTCAAATAAAAATTCAATAGTAATAATAAAATATTTTTTTCTGCATTAAACAGTTCTATTATTACCTTCATGTACGTAAATGTGCATCTCATCTGAACAGAATGAAATTTTTTTGTCTACTATTTATTTACTGGATTCTAAATTATGTACTGCCACCAACTTAAAGCAAAACACATATAAAACGGTAATTGATTTATATTTGAGTATTTAATGTTTGTGGATTTACTGTGGTTTGATTATATTAGGGTTATATCCAGTTCATAACCTTAAAAATACTTATTTAAATACGATGCAATGAGAAGTATATAATGTTTGTGGAGTGACAGTGATGTAGTTAAATTATTTCTAGATCCAGTTCATAACCTTAAAAATACTTATTTAAATACGATGCAATGAGAAGTATTTAATGTTTGTGGAGTTACTGTGGTGCAGCTAAATTATTTCTAGATCCAGTTCATAACCTTAAAAATACTTATTTAAATACGATGCAATGAGAAGTATTTAATGTTTGTGGAGTTACTGGGGTGCAGTTAAATTATTTCTAGATCCAGTTCATAACCTTAAAAATACTTATTTAAATACGATGCAATGAGAAGTATTTAATGTTTGTGGAGTTACTGTGGTGCAGTTAAATTATTTCTAGATCCAGTTCATAACCTTAAAAATACTTATTTAAATACGATGCAATGAGAAGTATTTAATGTTTGTGGAGTTACTGTGGTGCAGTTAAATTATTTCTAGATCCAGTTCATAACCTTAAAAATACTTATTTAAATACGATGCAATGAGAAGTATTTAATGTTTGTGGAGTTACTGTGGTGCAGTTAAATTATTTCTAGATCCAGTTCATAACCTTAAAAATACTTATTTAAATACGATGCAATGAGAAGTATTTAATGTTTGTGGAGTTACTGTGGTGCAGATAAATTATTTCTAGATCCAGTTCATAACCTTAAAAATAATTATTTAAATACGATGCAATGAGAAGTATTTAATGTTTGTGGAGTTACTGTGGTGCAGTTAAATTATTTCTAGACCCAGTTCATAACCTTAAAAATACTTATTTAAATACGATGCAATGAGAAGTATTTAATGTTTGTGGAGTTACTGTGGTGCAGTTAAATTATTTCTAGATCCAGTTCATAACCTTAAAAATACTTATTTAAATACGATGCAATGAGAAGTATTTAATGTTTGTGGAGTTACTGTGGTGCAGTTAAATTATTTCTAGATCCAGTTCATAACCTTAAAAATACTTATTTAAATACGATGCAATGAGAAGTATTTAATGTTTGTGGAGTTACTGTGGTGCAGTTAAATTATTTCTAGATCCAGTTCATAACCTTAAAAATACTTATTTAAATACGATGCAATGAGAAGTATTTAATGTTTGTGGAGTTACTGTGGTGCAGTTAAATTATTTCTAGATCCAGTTCATAACCTTAAAAATACTTATTTAAATACGATGCAATGAGAAGTATTTAATGTTTGTGGAGTTACTGTGGTGCAGTTAAATTATTTCTAGATCCAGTTCATAACCTTAAAAATACTTATTTAAATACGATGCAATGAGAAGTATTTAATGTTTGTGGAGTTACAGTGGTGCAGTTAAATTATTTCTAGATCCAGTTCATAACCTTAAAAATACTTATTTAAATACGATGCAATGAGAAGTATTTAATGTTTGTGGAGTTACTGTGGTGCAGTTAAATTATTTCTAGATCCAGTTCATAACCTTAAAAATACTTATTTAAATACGATGCAATGAGAAGTATTTAATGTTTGTGGAGTGACAGTGATGTAGTTAAATTATTTCTAGATCCAGTTCATATCCTTAAAAATACTTATTTAAATACGATGCAATGAGAAGTATTTAATGTTTGTGGAGTGACAGTGATGTAGTTAAATTATTTCTAGATCCAGTTCATAACCTTAAAAATACTTATTTAAATACGATGCAATGAGAAGTATTTAATGTTTGTGGAGTGACAGTGATGTAGTTAAATTATTTCTAGATCCAGTTCATAACCTTAAAAATACTTACTTAAATACGATGCAATGAGAAGTATTTAATGTTTGTGGAGTGACAGTGATGTAGTTAAATTATTTCTAGATCCAGTTCATAACCTTAAAAATACTTATTTAAATACGATGCAATGAGAAGTATTTAATGTTTGTGGAGTTACTGTGGTGCAGTTAAATTATTTCTAGATCCAGTTCATAACCTTAAAAATACTTATTTAAATACGATGCAATGAGAAGTATTTTGAGTTACAGAGATTTGGACTGTCGAGTAGTTCTCCAGTTCTTTATGTGGATGGCAGGGCCAGCACCGTGTTCAGTCCCTCCCCTTATTCCCTACCAAATACTGAAGGATAAACGTAGTGATTATTACCTTAAACTATATAAAGATTGACAATAATATTACCTGTCCGTGTAAAATTTACAAAACGATCAATGCCATAGCAATGTAGCCTCTTATTATCTTTTCTCTGTGATACTATTTATAAAGCTCATAATAACATCAAGTGTACTCGAAGAGAGATAACATAACGTTCTTGTAGTGGAGGAGAGAATGAGATGTGGGGCCATGCGTTATTACCTTTGCACAAATAACTAGATACTAATCCTCTTTATAAACTTAGGAACTGAAGCCTTCAGTTAAGATTTACAGTATTTGTTAATTAATTTTTTTACTTTTGACTCAACTTTATTATTTTTACTTAATTTTGTAATTATTACCAACCTATTTATTTAACAATTTTAGCGATGAAAGATGCTATTTTGTCATAACATGATTAAATGAAGTGCAGGTGTTCGCAAATTTATTTGGTAAAATTACATTCATACATTAAGGCAATGTCACATTTTCGTCAACTGATTATCTCTTTAACGTATTATTATTACACCATCTTAAATTTAATAACAATTAATTGGCTTGAAGAAACCTTTTTTTTGCTAAATTATAACAAACGTTTTAATTATCCTATTAGTTTTAAGCTCTTTACTTGAAAGCAGGCGAAAACCTCTGACATTTTCTGCCTCACAAGTTGAACGAATTGTTTAGTGTTTTCCAGTCGGTGCTTCAAGTCAGCTTTGGGCAGGGGGGAGGGGGTTAACGACCCGTTGATATCCTATTAGTTTAAGGTCTTTATTTGAAAACAGGTGAAGATATTCCTCAATTCCTGGATCACAAGCCGAAAGAATTGTTTTACGTTTTTCCGTCGGTTTTTTAAGGATTGTAAAAACATTTACTATCATTTGGTAATTTACTGTAATCGAACACATTGGATATCTCCTTCAGGTTGTTATTATTATAGGTTATAAAAATAATAATGTCTTTTATTTTAATAAAGCCATTGTCATATATGTGAATATTAGGACAACAGTTCTAAATACATTATATTAAAAATTTTATCATTACTATTCTAAAATCCTCTAATTTAAAGCTAATGGAATAGTATGATGACAGTGAATGGAATAGTATATTAAATAATACATGCCATAAATCACTGTTATGGCAAGTGAAATATGGTTATGTATCCACGGTTCTTGATTATTGTATTCAAATAAACAAATATGCAGTATAAATCTGTTATTATGAAATTATTTGTCTTTTACAGATCATAGCAGATTTCAAATAGCGTTTTGTATTAGAGACCTAGTAGCTATTTTAATTATGATGTTATTGCACGTAGTTTCATATTGTAATCGATGTTTTAATAATCTCCGTGTTACACATTTAAAATGATATGACAAAATACATCTAATTAGCCACGAATTAAACTTAAAATACTATAAAAAATAATTTTCGGAGCTAATATTTTGTTATACTTTTAAAACTAAAAAAAGTCCTTATTCATACAATTTATTATTATTATTCATTATTCATTCATAAAACGCCGATCGTCAACATATGGGCAAATATGAGGGGTGAATGAGAGTGGTGAGTGTATATGAACGAATGTAGTCATTACACTACACTAACTAAGGTCGACTGTTCCTCATATAGAGCTATTTATTAATTGCCCAATAGCAAGGAAAACTAAGGGACCTACATCTTTATGTGGAATCCGAACCACGAAGTATTGGTCTGATTTTCAGCTAACTGACAAGCCTGACACTCAGTTCTCTCGCCTACAGTGCATCTGAACCTTGACTGCTACCCAACCTGGACACCCCAGACTTCTCTAATAGTGTGTAGCTCGTATACTTCGATTATTGCAGACAACAAAATATTACTTGTAGGACAACAAAAAATAACTCTTAGAGACGTATCTAACTCTTAGACTATAGACCTATATCTACCATCCATTTAAAAATATATTCATCGTTTTCTTAATAAAACAACTCTTCTAATGTTTAAACATGTTTACGACATGTTATTTCAATAGCATTAGCGTATGCCAATGTTACACGACCCTCAACATTATTTTACAGGACGATATATCAAAGTGTTTTTTGTTCTTAAAAACCTTACGTTGTAATACAATTCGAATATTGAGCCAAACTACTAGTTATTGTATCCATTAAAACAGTAACTAAGTTTGTGTCAGGAGTATCTTTAATATTTTCCATTTTCTGTAGATATAAAATGCACCGTAAGCAGAGGGATGATATGAACTGCTAGACTATACATCTCTTCATGCCAACAATCGAATAAATGAGAAGGGATGTCTACATAATATAAAATGTGTATTTATTCCAGCATAATATTAATGAAAAACACCAGTGTAATATTAATGAAAAACACATGTATGTGCAATATTTACTATTTGATAACAAGTGTTTATATTAAAAACAAATGTATATGCAAAGTTTGCCATTATATGAAAATCACGTTCTTATATTGAAACCAAATATGTGTGCAATGTTCTGTTGATAAGATGTGTTTTATATTGATCAAAATGTTTGCGCAAAGTCGCCATCTTATAAAACGTGTTTATATTGAAACCAAATGTATGTGCAATGTTCGCCATCTGATAAGACGTGTTTATGTTAAAAACAAATGTAAGTGCAATGATAGCCACCTGATAAGGAGTGTTTTTATTTAAACCAAATGTATGGACAAAGTTCACCATCTGATAAGTCTGGTTTATATTTATACCAAATGTATGGACAAAGTTCGTGACCTGATAAGGCGTGTTTATATTGAAAATAAACGTAAGTATAAAGTTCGCTCTCTGATAAGCCGTGTTTATACTGAAACTAAATTTATGTGCTATGTTTGCTATCTGATAAGACGTGCTTATTCAAGGTGTCAAGTAATTGCAGGGTCAAACTTCGCCTGGCGATTTTTTAAATCAAAATATACAAGACATTTCTAATAAAGCATAGTCTATCTCACTTAGCTTTCCATCTGCCTGTGTGTTCGTGCCTTTTAATAAAACATTCAACAGCCGATAAATGTTGAATGTAGTTCCTTATACACTGTTAGTATAAAAAATTACAATACTTAAACAAAGTTTTAAATAATCCATACTTTCGGTTTTGAAATTGCGTCCATACAGTTTTATAATCTTATTAACTCAAAATCCAAAATCTTTTAGTAAACACACAAGAGAAACGATATATGTAAAACAATATTTGAGCATTTTAAAAACAAGTTTGTTGTGCTAGGATAAATAATGGCAGAGAAATTAAAGCTTTCCTGGCCCTTCTCGTGTATTTACTTTTTACACTTTAATAAAGTTAATATTAGTAGTGAATATCTGCTGGTTTTAGACCCAGTAGTGAAATAGTGGTTGAGCCAGGCTCACTTTGACCTTTGGACCCAAGATGGCGGCGGTCACGGACCTTTCCAAGATGGCGGCGCCCATTTCCCGCCAAATTTCCCAACCTAACTTAACCTAACCTCAAATTTCCATTTCCCGCCAAATTTCCTAACCTCAAATTTCCCTCAAATTCCCAAATTTCCCTCACATTACCCACATTTCTCTCAAATTCCGAATTTCCCTCAAATTACCCTCAAATTTCCCCCCAAATTACCCAATTTCCCTCACATTTCCCCCAAATTACCCTCAAATTTCCCTCAAATTCCCAAATTTCCCCCACATTTCCCACATTTTCCCTCAAATTTCCCCCAAATTACCCATTTTCCCTCAAATTCCTCAAAATTTCCTATTTTCCCCCAAATTCCCACATTTCCCTCCAAATTCCCTTGTTATACTATATGATACACTTTTTTTGTCCAATATGGCGTCTTTTCCCTCCCGCACCCTCACACCCCGTGGGAAAATTCCCTTCCCAAAATTCCCTCATCCAAGATGTCAGCCTTATACTATATAAAATGTAAAAAGATGACCACCGGATCCAATATGGCGTCTTTGTCTCCCAAAATTCCTTATCCAATATGGCGTGTACTTCCGGCGACCGTCGACTACCTTCGTACACGTCGTCTGCTGGTCGGGTGCGCATGCGCGCCCTGTTACTCTACTCATATATACTCTATGTGCTCGACCCGATCGTAGCGCTCCCAACAGCGAAACATAAATATATATTAAACAAATTAGACATCACTTGACCTCAAAGGTCATCTGTTATCACATCTGCTTCCGTTACCACACAGGATGACGTAATCAGAGTTTCAAGTCTGGACAGGCGCGTGACCCAAATACTACGAACTGATTGGTTGCCCCCTCCCCCTCCCCCCTCAATCCCTATATAAACGACCAACACATTCAATCCGTCTCACTTCTGCTCTTGCGCTCGTACTGATCAGACGTGTCTTCACTTTGCTCCTACTCACGTAATTCTTGTAATTTTGGACGCTGTTCTCTGTACGGTATTTCAAAGTAATAATCAATATTTACCACCCTTTGTTTTTCTTCCGATTTAATTTTGTTTAAAAGATGGAATCCTTTTCCATATACGACAACCTCGTCACCATTTCCCGTAGGTTCGATACATCCGATCCTGATCTCCTTACCGTTCTAACGGAACATAAAAACAAAATTATGTCTGAAATAAATAACCACCTAAACAGGCTCGGTGGAGTTAAATGGTATATCGCAGTCCAGATTAAATTTTCCAAAACAATAAACAACGAAGAAATCTCAACAACACCCTTCTTTCACGGCAAAACCCGTCCTTTGCTACCTTCTGATTCTCTCGATATTCAGTATTCCGAGGCTACAGACAAAATTTTAGAAAGCGTGGCTAAGTGGGTAAGTCAAGGTAGTGGGTGGGTAATAGAAAACGTTTTACGCCTAGATCTGTTCATTGTTAAATATCAACCTTTGTACGCCTCTTCCTATATACCTACCCCAAAAAAAATTTCTCACACCACTAAAGGAATTATAAATATTAAGAACGACGATCAAAAATGTTTCCTGTACTCTGTACTTGCCCATTTGTACCCGGACCGACATAGGCGAATAAGCTATTACAAAAAACTCGAAAACAAATTAAACATGTCCGGAATTGAGTATCCTGTCAAAATTTCCGATCTTGATAAATTTGAAAAATTGAACCCTGCTTTATCTGTAAATGTATTTGGTTTTGAAAAAGATGAAATTTACCCACTAAGAATAACAAAAGAAAAATTTAGAGTTCATCACATCAACTTGTTACTGTTGACTACTGACACGACCACTCACTACTGCCTAATTACCAACTTATCCCGACTTTTAGCTCACTTGACTAAACATAATAAAGCATATTACTACTGTGACTACTGCCTACACAGATTTTGGACTAAAGACTTACTTACTAACCACTTACCTTTGTGTTCACCACACGGTGCACAAAAGACCAGACTTCCTACTGATGACGAAAAATACATGTCCTTTAAAAACTACACACTAACCCATAAAGTACCCTTCACTATTTACTGTGACTTTGAGTCCTTTGTTGTACCTATCCCTACTACACTCAATAATCCATCTACTTCACATACTACCAACACTGCCCATCACGTACCTTCTGGCTTTTGCTACGTAATTATTGACAGTGACGGTAAACCCATAAAGCAACCTAAAGTCTATAGCGGCCCCGACGTTGTAGATACGTTTCTAAATTGTTTGATTGCAGAGTCTGAGGAACTCTTACCCATTATCAAAAAGAATATTCCGATTAAAATGTCTCCACAAGACAAAATCATTTTCCAAAACGCTACCACCTGTCACCTTTGTCAAAAACCTTTGGACGAAGACAAAGTGGCCAACCATAATCACCTAACGGGGCAGTTCTTGGGACCCACCCACAATTCATGCAATCTAAATTATAAAGTCCCCGACCACATCCCAGTCTTTTTCCATAACCTCAGAGGTTATGACTGCCATCATCTTATTCAAGGACTCGGCAAATTCAAAAAAGAAAAACTGTCATGTATCGCTACTACTAGCGAACGGTACATTTCAGTCACCCTTGAATCTTTAAGATTTTTGGACTCGCTTCAATTCTTAAACGCTTCTTTGGACACACTCGTGTCCAACCTAGTTACTGACGGTGCATCAAAATTCAAAATTTTAGGGCAGTGTATGACTGACACAGACTTATTACTACGAAAAGGCGTTTTTCCCTACACTTACATGACAGACGAATCAAAATTTAACGATACTGAACTGCCTCCCAAGGAGACATTCTACAACGACTTAACCAAAACACATATTTCAGACGACGACTACACACACGCACAGACTGTGTGGTCAACCTTTGGTATGACCACTATGAAACAATACCACGATCTATACTTACTCACAGACGTACTATTACTTGCCGACGTATTTGAAAATTTTAGCACGACCAGTATGACTTACTACGGGATTGACCCGTGTAACGTCTACTCTGCCCCCGGACTAGCATGGAATTCCATGCTGAAAATGACAGACGTAAAACTCGAACTACTCACTGACATTGACCAGCACCTCTTTGTCGAGTCTGGGATCCGGGGCGGTGTCTCCATGATACCCAACCGGTACGCCCAGGCCAACAACCCTTACTTACCCGACTTTGACAAGACAAAACCCACCAACTACCTCCTTTATCTTGATTGTAACAACCTTTACGGGACCAGTATGTCCGATAGACTCCCAGAGTCTGGCTTTAACTGGATCGACCCGCAAGACATTGACTTTACAAAAGTACCCGACAACTCTGACACTGGTTACATTCTAGAAGTTGACTTACACTACCCTGACCATTTACATGACTTAAATTCTGACTTCCCACTGGCCCCAGAAAGAAAAGTAGTGACAGACGATATGCTTTCCCCACACTGTAAGGACCTACTTGACGAACTGAACTATAAAGCTACCAAGACCGAAAAACTACTAACTACTCTATGTGACAAAACAAAATACGTTGTACACTACAGGACTCTGAAACTTTTCCTACAATTAGGACTTGTACTGACCAAAATCCACAGAGTTCTTAGTTTTAAACAGTCCGCCTGGCTAGCCCCATTTATTAACTTCAATACCGAAAAAAGAAAACAGTCTAAAAATAACTTTGAAAAAGATTTTTTTAATTTAATGAACAACGCTACCTATGGTAAATCTTTGGAAAATGTTAGGTCTCGTATTGATTTTAAACTTGTAAATAATGAGAAACAATTGGTTAAATGGTCAGCTAGTCCTAGACTCAAGACTTTCTTTGCTTACAATAAAGATATCGCGGGATTGGCTTTAAAAAAACAAACAATTTTCCTAAACAGACCCATTTATGTTGGATTTACAGTATTGGAAATTTCAAAATCAATAATGTACAACTTTCACTACAACTGGGCAATTGCAAAGTATGGGAAAAACATAAAACTTTGTATGACTGACACAGACTCACTATTCTACAACGTATATACTCCCGACGTTTACACAGATATGAAAAACGAATTACACCTTTTCGATACGTCTGACTATCCACCTAACCACCCATGCTACAGTGTAGAGAACAAAAAAGCGTTAGGAAAATTTAAAGACGAACTAAATTCAAATCCGGCTAGGGAAATAATTGGCTTGAGAGCGAAATGCTACTCTATTCTAAATTCAGATCTAGAGGAAAAGAAGGTGGCTAAAGGCGTCCCCCGAGTAGCGATAAAAAAACAATTGAAACACGAAATGTACAAAGACTGTTTGCTAAATCATTTGACAAAAACAACATCCGCTCTAAACATCCGTAGTGAAAAACACAACATATACACTCAACACATCTCCAAACTATCACTTTCCCCATTTGACGACAAACGCTACATTTTGGAAAACGGCATTGATACACTAGCATACGGACACCATTTAATTAGTAAAAAACGAGCTTTAGAACACGATCATGACTACATTAACAAAAAACCAAAACTCACCCATAACTCAAACATAAACTTTGAAACAGAAAAACAATAATATATACACTTCAAACATAAAAATTAATAAAAAAACAACTAAAATTGCATACTGTCAGAACGTCTTTCCAGAACCGTTAACCCTTACCTCCTTCCTTTCCCGCATCCTGTTCTTATTGTGTCACTTGCATATGACACCAATTCCACTACATCGGAACTTTGTTAAACTTTTCTAAAATATTTACCACAACAACACTTTGAAAACATAATATCGTTTACATCACAAAGGTGAAATATCAGCTTGCTTTTTATTGTTAATAATATAAAGATTATATACTTTCAACTACTAAAAAAGCGATGAAATGAGATTGTAACCCATGGTTACTAACATGTCCGTAGAAACCCAATTTACAGCATTGGATGGGCTCGACCCAACCGTAGTGCAATGTAAAAACCTCATACTAGGTGAATCTACTTCTTGATTACGGTAACTCCTACGCCAGGTAAGTAATGTTAAGTTAGTTTGGAGTAAACTCTTTTACCATCAACCTTTAAAAAACAACCCATAAAGTAAATTCTGTTATAATATGAACACTTTTGTGAGCTTACATAACTTCAATTTATTAACAGCTATCCCCAGCTCTGAGTGATAGAATACCGTACCATCGAGGTGAGGACGGCCCAAGTTTAATAAAAAAATGTCCGACTGTTCTCCAAGGCAGCCGTAAAACGTGTAAGACCTGAGACAGTCCTGCAGCTTGGGGCTGGGCTAATCCCCGTAAGACCTCAAGTCGCAGTCCGGGCCCTCGTAAGGTACATGTATGATTGAATGGCTGGATAGTATCCATAGGTGAGGGAGAGAGGCTTACAAACAAGAAAAAACACAAAAACCTACTGTAAAAAAACAGAATCAAAAAATAATAAAAACAAATTTATAAATAAAAACCCCTTTGTAAGTCTGTACGTCACATTGAAAGGCTTCTCTAAGTAAAGTGATGTCTTTACTTACAGAGGGACCCAAAAAAAACAATAACTAAATAATACTGAGAGGTAGCATTTTGTTGGTTGGCTACCACCGTAGTGAGCGAGGTTGGGGCTCATTACACTAAAATACCCGTGGGGGATACCAGTCCTCTATCGGGCGCGTCCCATGGGAATTGGGCAATGCCCTTCAGTTTTGCCTTCAGCTTACTTGAGGGTAGTGAGGAATTAAATACTCACCGTGAAAAAAAACTGGTTAAATCAAAAACATTAATAAAATCTGCGAGAAAGACCATGGTATAGTACAAAATCAGGAAGTGATCTTAGTGAGATATAGTAAAACTTTCTATAAAAAGAGTAAATTCCATCCAAAAGTAAGAAAAAAATCAAAGATACATACAAATTTCAGAAAAAGAGTCATTTTACATAAAAAATGTGTTGAACAATTTTTCAAATCAAGGAAGAACTACCAACATAGTACTCTCTAAACCCCTTAAAATTTAGTTAAAATGTCAATAAATAGGGTTATTTGTGTACAAAATATGTTATAATTCCCTAAAAGCATTAAAATTCAGTGTCATAACAATGATATTTGTTCTAAACATTAAAAAACCTTTAAAATTATCTAATAGACTCTTTATAAACTTAGTTTGTGCTCAAAACAACACACAAAAGACTAAACACAAACTCTACATATAAGACTCTTGGTTGGCCACCCACCTACTCAACATACAACAACTCTGATAGATCATCCACCTAACCATTACATAAAACCTTTGATAGACCACCAACACACATGAACAACCTACCTACGTAACATCCAACACTCTTGACTTACCGCCCACCTACTCAACATACAACACCTCTGATAGATAATCCACCTAACCACTACATAAAACCTATGATTGACACTCAACATTCATGGATGACCACCTACCATACATACGTACCACACACCATAAAACCATGACTTAACAGTCCACCCGCCTACTCAAAACACAACACCTCTGATAGATAATCCACCTAACCACTACATAAAACCTATGATTGACACTCAACATTCATGGATGACCACCTACCATACATACATACCACACACCATAAAACCATGACTTAACAGTCCACCCGCCTACTCAAAACACAACACCTCTGATAGACCATTCCCTTGAACATTACATAAAACCTATGATTGATACTCAACATTCATGGATGATATACCTACCAAACATACGAATTGACCACATTACCAAAGCATATGAAGGACCACCTACCATACATACGTACCACACACTATCAAATCATGACTTAACAGTCCACCCACCTACCTCTGCACACACAATTCCTTAGGACACACCCTACACCCACCACTCATCCTACAGACAAAACCCCTTGAGAACTACCCATCCACCATAAAAACACTATTGCTTCATATTATCATGTTTTAAAATAACATTATTACACTGTAAGATAGGTTTAATATAGCTAAAGACCTAAAGTGTTACCTAAAATTCTGTTTTATATGAGAGCCGTTGGTGGAAAACATCCAAACTAAACATAGAAAATAAGAATCAGCTAGTAGTTTCAAAGAAATTCTCCTATACAACTAAAAAATATGAGAAAAAGTTAGGTTTAAAAACAATGAACATAGAAAAAGTTAGGTTAAAAAAATTAACATAGAAAAGGTTAGGTTAAAAAAATTAACATAGAAAAGGTTAGGTTAAAAAAATTAACACAGAAAAAGTTAGGTTTAAAAAAATGAACACAGAAAAAGTTAGGTTAGCAAACATCAGAAAAGTAAGTCTAGCAAACAACCGAAAGGTTGATTGCTATCCTTACTTTTCCGAAAAGTTGTTAAAATTAACAAAAGTCAAAAATGTCCCATTTTTTGAGTTTGGTAATTTTAACTGAACTTTTCGAATGTTTGCTAACCTAACTTTTTCTGTGTTCATTTTTTTAAACCTAACTTTTTCTGTGTTAATTTTTTAACCTTACCTTTTCTATGTTAATTTTTTTAACCTAACCTTTTCTATGTTAATTTTTTTAACCTAACTTTTTCTATGTTCATTGTTTTTAAATCTAACTTTTTCTCATATTTTTTAGTTGTATAGGAGAATTTCTATGAAACTACTAGCTGATTCTTATTTTCTATGTTTAGTTTGGATGTTTTCCACCAACGGCTCTCATATAAAACAGAATTTTAGGTAACACTTTAGGTCTTTAGCTATATTAAACCTATCTTACAGTGTAATAATGTTATTTTAAAACATGATAATATGAAGCAATAGTGTTTTTATGGTGGATGGGTAGTTCTCAAGGGGTTTTGTCTGTAGGATGAGTGGTGGGTGTAGGGTGTGTCCTAAGGAATTGTGTGTGCAGAGGTAGGTGGGTGGACTGTTAAGTCATGATTTGATAGTGTGTGGTACGTATGTATGGTAGGTGGTCCTTCATATGCTTTGGTAATGTGGTCAATTCGTATGTTTGGTAGGTATATCATCCATGAATGTTGAGTATCAATCATAGGTTTTATGTAATGTTCAAGGGAATGGTCTATCAGAGGTGTTGTGTTTTGAGTAGGCGGGTGGACTGTTAAGTCATGGTTTTATGGTGTGTGGTATGTATGTATGGTAGGTGGTCATCCATGAATGTTGAGTGTCAATCATAGGTTTTATGTAGTGGTTAGGTGGATTATCTATCAGAGGTGTTGTGTTTTGAGTAGGCGGGTGGACTGTTAAGTCATGGTTTTATGGTGTGTGGTACGTATGTATGGTAGGTGGTCATCCATGAATGTTGAGTGTCAATCATAGGTTTTATGTAGTGGTTAGGTGGATTATCTATCAGAGGTGTTGTATGTTGAGTAGGTGGGCGGTAAGTCAAGAGTGTTGGATGTTACGTAGGTAGGTTGTTCATGTGTGTTGGTGGTCTATCAAAGGTTTTATGTAATGGTTAGGTGGATGATCTATCAGAGTTGTTGTATGTTGAGTAGGTGGGTGGCCAACCAAGAGTCTTATATGTAGAGTTTGTGTTTAGTCTTTTGTGTGTTGTTTTGAGCACAAACTAAGTTTATAAAGAGTCTATTAGATAATTTTAAAGGTTTTTTAATGTTTAGAACAAATATCATTGTTATGACACTGAATTTTAATGCTTTTAGGGAATTATAACATATTTTGTACACAAATAACCCTATTTATTGACATTTTAACTAAATTTTAAGGGGTTTAGAGAGTACTATGTTGGTAGTTCTTCCTTGATTTGAAAAATTGTTCAACACATTTTTTATGTAAAATGACTCTTTTTCTGAAATTTGTATGTATCTTTGATTTTTTTCTTACTTTTGGATGGAATTTACTCTTTTTATAGAAAGTTTTACTATATCTCACTAAGATCACTTCCTGATTTTGTACTATACCATGGTCTTTCTCGCAGATTTTATTAATGTTTTTGATTTAACCAGTTTTTTTTCACGGTGAGTATTTAATTCCTCACTACCCTCAAGTAAGCTGAAGGCAAAACTGAAGGGCATTGCCCAATTCCCATGGGACGCGCCCGATAGAGGACTGGTATCCCCCACGGGTATTTTAGTGTAATGAGCCCCAACCTCGCTCACTACGGTGGTAGCCAACCAACAAAATGCTACCTCTCAGTATTATTTAGTTATTGTTTTTTTTGGGTCCCTCTGTAAGTAAAGACATCACTTTACTTAGAGAAGCCTTTCAATGTGACGTACAGACTTACAAAGGGGTTTTTATTTATAAATTTGTTTTTATTATTTTTTGATTCTGTTTTTTTACAGTAGGTTTTTGTGTTTTTTCTTGTTTGTAAGCCTCTCTCCCTCACCTATGGATACTATCCAGCCATTCAATCATACATGTACCTTACGAGGGCCCGGACTGCGACTTGAGGTCTTACGGGGATTAGCCCAGCCCCAAGCTGCAGGACTGTCTCAGGTCTTACACGTTTTACGGCTGCCTTGGAGAACAGTCGGACATTTTTTTATTAAACTTGGGCCGTCCTCACCTCGATGGTACGGTATTCTATCACTCAGAGCTGGGGATAGCTGTTAATAAATTGAAGTTATGTAAGCTCACAAAAGTGTTCATATTATAACAGAATTTACTTTATGGGTTGTTTTTTAAAGGTTGATGGTAAAAGAGTTTACTCCAAACTAACTTAACATTACTTACCTGGCGTAGGAGTTACCGTAATCAAGAAGTAGATTCACCTAGTATGAGGTTTTTACATTGCACTACGGTTGGGTCGAGCCCATCCAATGCTGTAAATTGGGTTTCTACGGACATGTTAGTAACCATGGGTTACAATCTCATTTCATCGCTTTTTTAGTAGTTGAAAGTATATAATCTTTATATTATTAACAATAAAAAGCAAGCTGATATTTCACCTTTGTGATGTAAACGATATTATGTTTTCAAAGTGTTGTTGTGGTAAATATTTTAGAAAAGTTTAACAAAGTTCCGATGTAGTGGAATTGGTGTCATATGCAAGTGACACAATAAGAACAGGATGCGGGAAAGGAAGGAGGTAAGGGTTAACGGTTCTGGAAAGACGTTCTGACAGTATGCAATTTTAGTTGTTTTTTTATTAATTTTTATGTTTGAAGTGTATATATTATTGTTTTTCTGTTTCAAAGTTTATGTTTGAGTTATGGGTGAGTTTTGGTTTTTTGTTAATGTAGTCATGATCGTGTTCTAAAGCTCGTTTTTTACTAATTAAATGGTGTCCGTATGCTAGTGTATCAATGCCGTTTTCCAAAATGTAGCGTTTGTCGTCAAATGGGGAAAGTGATAGTTTGGAGATGTGTTGAGTGTATATGTTGTGTTTTTCACTACGGATGTTTAGAGCGGATGTTGTTTTTGTCAAATGATTTAGCAAACAGTCTTTGTACATTTCGTGTTTCAATTGTTTTTTTATCGCTACTCGGGGGACGCCTTTAGCCACCTTCTTTTCCTCTAGATCTGAATTTAGAATAGAGTAGCATTTCGCTCTCAAGCCAATTATTTCCCTAGCCGGATTTGAATTTAGTTCGTCTTTAAATTTTCCTAACGCTTTTTTGTTCTCTACACTGTAGCATGGGTGGTTAGGTGGATAGTCAGACGTATCGAAAAGGTGTAATTCGTTTTTCATATCTGTGTAAACGTCGGGAGTATATACGTTGTAGAATAGTGAGTCTGTGTCAGTCATACAAAGTTTTATGTTTTTCCCATACTTTGCAATTGCCCAGTTGTAGTGAAAGTTGTACATTATTGATTTTGAAATTTCCAATACTGTAAATCCAACATAAATGGGTCTGTTTAGGAAAATTGTTTGTTTTTTTAAAGCCAATCCCGCGATATCTTTATTGTAAGCAAAGAAAGTCTTGAGTCTAGGACTAGCTGACCATTTAACCAATTGTTTCTCATTATTTACAAGTTTAAAATCAATACGAGACCTAACATTTTCCAAAGATTTACCATAGGTAGCGTTGTTCATTAACTTAAAAAAATCTTTTTCAAAGTTATTTTTAGACTGTTTTCTTTTTTCGGTATTGAAGTTAATAAATGGGGCTAGCCAGGCGGACTGTTTAAAACTAAGAACTCTGTGGATTTTGGTCAGTACAAGTCCTAATTGTAGGTAAAGTTTTAGAGTCCTGTAGTGTACAACGTATTTTGTTTTGTCACATAGAGTAGTTAGTAGTTTTTCGGTCTTGGTAGGTTTATAGTTCAGTTCGTCAAGTAGGTCCTTACAGTGTGGGGAAAGCATATCGTCTGTCACTACTTTTCTTTCTGGGGCCAGTGGGAAGTCAGAATGTAAGTCATGTAAATGGTCAGGGTAGTGTAAGTCAACTTCTAGAATGTAACCAGTGTCAGAGTTGTCGGGTACTTTTGTAAAGTCAATGTCTTGCGGGTCGATCCAGTTAAAGCCAGACTCTGGGAGTCTATCGGACATACTGGTCCCGTAAAGGTTGTTACAATCAAGATAAAGGAGGTACTTAAAGTGGTTTATATACCTGCATTCAAGTAATCCAAGTCGTTGCTTCTGCAACCGGTTTCAACTCTTCATGGGAGTCATCTTCAGGCCGTACAAGGATGAAATAAAAAGTGATCACTTCATATGAAGGTCGTCACGAACACATAACGAATAACGGACACTACGAATACACGAACACATAACAAAACACTTAAAAACGTTGACATTAATGAACAGCTAAAAATTTGCGACGCGTGCCGGGCTGGAGCGTAGTCTAGACTGCCACGGTCAGGGTTATTGGCAGTGACGTCACATCCTTATCTGTTGTTCCAAATTCTATGAATAGGACTCCTTTCCCTCTCCAGTATCTTAATCGCTGTATCGTAAATAAAGTGTGATTGGAAAGACAGCTTGTCGTTCAGTACATTTTGTTTATCTGATTTAACTGCTCTGTATATTTCAAATTCTTCTAATGTGTTTCTATTGTAACGATCTTGAGAAAAATGAAGAATGTCCATGTTATTATCAATGCTTGTATAATTATGGTTGTTTGAAATTAGATGTTCGGCAAAGTTTGAGGTCTGGGGGGATGTGGTTTTTCTAGGTATATGTTCTTTGAATCGTTTTCTGAATGAGCGGGAAGTTTGACCAATATAATATTTTGGGCAGTCGTTGCAATTGATCTT
>JAQJVL010007799.1:0-22259 GCA_035578905.1 Stictocephala bisonia
AGTATAAAATTAATTTCAAGGTATCAATTAGCCTGATTGGAATTTTAAAACTAATTAGATTTTAATCCAAGAGCTCAGCGTTGATTATGTCATTGCTGATTGCGATTATCTTATCTATCTAAATAAAGACCCTTTTCAAACGTATCATAAATACTATGTCATTAGTATTAAAATATTAAATAAATATTTTAAATTTGAATAGTTTAAAGATGTTTTTTAATTTTTTAAGGTTAGACTGAAAATTTACTTTAAAATAAAATACAAGTGGTACATGACAACCTGTGACTTTAAATACAGACAAAGTTTATTTATAGGTCCTTCATCCCAAGGTATGTAATATCTTACATACGCTTGACAGTAACTATCGAATGTTGATTTTCGATTTTCAATCGGGTTTTTTTACTGGTAAGTTATTCAAATCGTATGCTTATCAAACTAACGAGCTGTACACATTAAACTTGGACTTGCTCCAGATTAAAGTATAGGCGCTGGTATTAAAGTATAGGCGCTGGTACCTGTGCTACATATTTATCGTTTGACCGGTACATTTTTGGTTACTTGTCATTAGGGTTTGCCAGGCTACCTAAGAACGCTCTTACGCTGTCGATTAGTTTACTTTCGAGGCCGTTGGCTTGGACTCTTGTCGTTCAGTGATTCCAGCCCTCGGTCTGTAAGGTTATCCTGTCTGAATGTTTCCTTCAGCCACCCGTTCCTTCAACGATGACTGGCTAAGGCTCTTTAAACCTAAGTGTTTAGTTTTGTTATTTCAAACACCTAATCACCCTTTTGGTGAAATAATTTTCTTTAAATGATAATAATCAGGCTTATTGGTTAGTCTTGTTTGTTTTTGTACATTCTTGTTATTTTGAGTGTAATTTTGATATTGTGGCCTTCTGCCAGATTTTCTTAACATTTCATTTATTTCTTTTTTAAATAAATATTTTTTGCTCAGCTGCCGAGTTGTAATTTAACCCTCCGACTACCACCCGTTATCCTATCACCTGTCTGGTTTTGAGCCATCCCCCAGTACGGCACGACATCCAGTTTTGGTGGAGGGGATGGGTCTCAAATGATATAATAAGTTTATGCTCAAACGAACAAATCAGCTTAAAACAGCAGATTTACAGATAATGTGGATAGTATACCACCAATGTCCAGGTGGTCTAGATTGTAATAAGGCGCAATTCTGAATCTTGACCTCTGGACGGAAATATCAGTAATGTTCACCTTGGACTGTACTGGTTCTTCCCATTAATTTTTTTGTAAAAAATCCTCAAAAAGATCGTCAACCTACGGGGAATGGGTAGAGTAAGTTTAAAAAAGAGATCCGCCTCCTCAGAAAATAATTAAAATCCATGAACTAAGATCGCTAAGTAATAGGGTAATTCACAAGCTATAACCAACATTCCCTCAACTCACGAAGTTGTTTGTCTTTATGAATTACATTCGGTTTCTTTTTCTATTTGTTTAACTACGTGATGAACTCTATAAAATACAAACTTGCTTCACACATTTATCCCTGCCATCATTTTCAACTCGCTTAATTTAGTATAATCCAGTCAATATACATCTTGATTCATGTGAATAAAATTAAGCTCTTTTGCTGACGTAATTAAGGACAACTCATTCAGTGGAAGGATGGTTTGATTTTAACTACAGAAGATGTAAATCATGCTCTCGTACCACATTAACTTGTGAGTTGTTTTCATACTTTAATTGTTAATTAAAAGGTTAAAAAATACTATTTCATCTTAATAAACAGACAGTCTATCCTTAGCAATTACAATTTTGATATCAACATTTTTTTTTTACTAAAAATAAAAAATAAGGATATAAGTATATTGTTAAAACTCAATCAATAACAGGCGTATAGGTCAGCTATACATAAATATGTTATTATCAGTAAAATATTTAAGACAAAATGAAAATAAAATAAACAAACTCATCTTAGAATAAAAACAAACAAGCTTTGATATGAAACGGATAGTTTTATTTAATAAAGTTATTTCGTAAATAACAGGTTGTTTTTATATGAAGAAAGTTGGGGTAAAATCTTCACATGTTTTTGTTATGTATAGTACTGTATTATCACACTACTCTTAGTTAAGTATATACTGTTATTTTATATTACAATAAGATATTTCTCTAATTAGGTCATATACTTTAGTATATGTCCGAAATGGCAGTTATATTATCGTTTTAGTGGCAAAAATAGCAGATGATATTTTTATAGATCAAATTAACGTTTATATTGTTATATGTTCATAAATTATGAAAAACTTACATTTTTATCCAATTCATATATTTTTTACATAGAATCACAAAAATGTAATTTTAACCTCAGAATTATTTTGCTTACATATTATCAAATACTCGTTAGTGAAGGCAAAATCGTAGCATTCCAACTTTTTAATCAAGTTAGTGAATTAAAAATGTTCGACTGAATACGTGGTGCAATGGAGAGCCTTCTTTTGTCTCAGAGTTAACTGGGGCACGTGCTGGAGATTTTGTATAACTGATGTTTTTACCCATGAGGATGTTTTAATGTTATGGATATTACGACGCAGAACTAAAAAATAAGATACTTTATTAATTCAATAATCATATTGTAAAAGCAAGTTCTTTAAATATTGAATTATTACTATACATTAATCTATTTACGTATTATTTTTTGTCTATCCAAATCTTTTGCATCAATCTCCAATCCACTCAAAATAACATCTCTGTACCTGAATTATCACACACTAATATTAGTTTCAGAAAAAATATTAGCTTTATATATATAATATTGTTCTCCATACCATACTATTTATTAAGTAACAACAGCAACAGTAATATTTTTAGTCGTGATGTACTTGTAATATTAGTAATATTTTAATATTAGTGATTTTTGTCATTCAGTTTTCAGTCAGAGAGGCCGAGAGCGAATGTTTGTTTATTTGTCGTTCAGCCGTGTCACCAATTAGAAAGAAGGTATTTGGATATTACCTAATATTTCTGTAAAAATGAATTTTGTTTGTATTCACACTAATATTAATACTGTATATCAGGAATAGCAAGGGCTAATATTTGCTGTGACAAGATTGCGTTAGAAGACCAGTCAGCAGTCAGCACCAGCGAATCATATCACATTAGGGATACAAAACTATTAATATTAGTCTGGATCACGTATTACTCTGAGTATTAGTTACTTTTCTGCATCTAATACGAAAAAGCTAATACTAATATATTCAGCTATCCCTATCCACCATACCCTAGCCATTTCTGCGTGGTGGGTCAGGGGCTACGGGACTGCGGAGAACAATGCCCAAGTTTCTAACCCCTAACTGAGCTAAGAATCTGTACTTAACTAGTTGAATTAAATTCACGTACATGCCTGCAGGCCCATGTGAACTAGCAAGAAAAGTTAAACAAATATCCAACATGTAGGGTAATCATGTTCTTTCGTTAGATTTTTTAAATACATTGTATCGAATATCTGCATGGAATCTGTATTGTTGAGTTTTTATGTTTTATTCTTATACTATTTTATCCAAGAATGTCATCTCCTCGTATTTTTCCGTTCCAACATAGACAATAATACATTTAGTTTTAAATGAATCTGCTCTCCCCATATCGTAAGTCGATCATATAATTTAGATAATCTAAATTTATTATTGGAATTTATAAAAACTATTAATAAATAAATTTAAGATAGAACCTATTCTTGAAATTTTATTTTATTTGAGAAACACATAAAACCCAATTATTTTTTAAAACAAGCTTATAATCTATGCCATGTTATAAATTTACATTTAAAATTTACTTTTAACTTATAAGATTTAAACTATATAAAAAATATAAATTACGCAGTAAAATGTAATGTTATGAGTTATGTAATTCTCGGAACCATTATGCAGTCCCTTCCGCTCATTTCTGCCGACAAGAGCCATGAACACACCCTTCACTGGACCGCCCGACCTGTAATGACTCACTTAGACCCTGAGTTGTCGCTAATGACAGGGTTTTATCATTGTTAGCAGGTCTGGAATAATTAGGAGCAAACATTTTACGTTCGACTTCATGACTGAATAGGAAACTTTTCCTTGTAGTTTTTATTTGAGGATATTTATCAATTATTGCAATATTAGTTATTTATATTAAGAGAAAATAGTATCATTTGTTATATATTTTATTGATTCGATGTCTATAAACCTAAATATATTTTATAAGCACCCATTCACATATTTATACGACGAGGTGTTGATTGTTTATTTCATATAGATATTTTTTATTATAACTAATTTTTAAATAACCAACTCAGGCATAATGTGATGGTTTCACAAATAATTAATTATTGAACGCTTAATTGAAGTATAAAAGGTTTCAGTACAAATAATTCCATTATTAAATTTGATTACTTTATTTAATACAATTTTAAAACGTAAACTATGTCGATATTTATTACATTAGTAAGGTACAGTAAATTTATACAAGTAGGATCATATTTTATATCTTCACCATTTTATTGTATTCAGGTTTGAGTGTTTATTATTGTTTTATAGGCTACATATTGACAAAGAGATCTCTTTCATCTTTGTTTCAGTATTTTTCAAGTTAAAAATGAAAAACAAATTAAGACGTTTAGTATTAATATATTTTTTCTATTTTAGTCAGATAATACTTTTTAATAATAAAACAATAATTAAGTAATTGTATTATATTTTTAATTCGAAAAATATAACTATCTATACCAGAGCACAGTTACAAAATTCTTTAAAACATGTTGACACATTTATTATGATCGAAACATTTGTCAGTAACAAAATCTAACAATTCAAAATATCACACACATACTTCCCTAATTATGAAATTATTATAATAACCACACATTCATTCCTAGTTTAATTCAAATGGTTCCTGGTGTGTTTATTTTTCAATATATAATAAAATATTAGATTTCACTTGAAGTTAAGCTTAAAGACCTAAGTAATACGAACAATGCAATAATATATGTTTTACTATTGTTGTTATGGACAGTAATTAATATGATAAACTCAACCATAGACTTTCTGCCGTTGTTGTCGAGTGTGGTTACAGGCCCTAATGTATTGATTTACCCAGACCAACAAATAAATTGACATAAAACACTAACAAGCGCAGGTAAATGATAAATTACTGTGTCATTTATTCATAAATGTTCTGTCGTTGTCTTCCATCATAAATACAGCCCTAACTATCGACTTGTAGGAGCAATGAATTAACAGATAAATAAGATAAGTAAATAATAAATTCATACGAGAGTTCCTTCCCTGCCTTTTACTTTAACTTTTAGTTATTTATCTGACCAGACACAGTTACAAATCAGTGAAAAACACAAATGGTTTATAGTAGAGTTTCTTTTATCGATGTTTAGTATGGTTGAGCTCTGGAAGTAGTTCCTGTGCTAGAGAAATTACAAAGAAAATAATGACTAATATTAAGACAAATATAATAATACTACAATATTTATCTGTCCAATATATCAAACCTGTATTAAATAATTTACAACTTATAAACTAACATGTTTCTTCCTGATTGAAATTAGAAACATGTGAATTTTAGTTGTGAATTCTTTTTAAAACTCCCAGTAGGTTTGTGGTATACAAAAACGTATCGTAATTTGCATTATCTCTTATGTGTTATAGCGTGTCTTTTGCTTTGAATAATTTCATGAAACTTGATAACAGCTTAACAAATAAACAGTAGGTATAATATAATATCAATATCTATATTTTAAGTGTCTTATTTTCATGATTGTAATTTTTTTACGTTGTGAAAACTATAACTTACTTACATTTTGGTTATATTTTCTAATATTTGTTGATCAATAATGAACAAAATAGCTACTTGTGTGCATTCAGTGTTAATGTACTGCGTTGTGATTTCAAGTACTGGCAATAATAATTTAAAATAAAATAATTGAAGCTAAAATGGTTAATTTATGAACATGACTTTCATTGGATCGTTTACGGAATTTAATTTATAAATATAATTAATTTTTACTTGTAGGTGTGGTAAAAATGTGTACAGTTGTAAATGTTTTACCTTATTTGAGTATTTTAGTAATAATCTATTTATTATTTAATAATTTAGTTACAGACAGGGAGAAGAATAGAAACACTACAGTGTAATATACACTGGACATGAATTATGTATTATAGTAACAATAAGAGGTAATACTTTGAGGAACTACTAAATGAGGAAAATCAGAGGGAGAAGTATGAGGACGGAGAAGCAAATGAGGGAATGACTGTGATGATAAGTAGAGAAGAGGTGGAGTGGGCGATGAGGAAGATGAAAAATGGAAAGACAGTTGGTGCAGACCAAATACCAGTGGAAGCATGGAAGTGTCTGGGTGAACAGGGCATTGATGTGCTTTGGGATCTGATGAGGAAGATTTGGCAAAAGGAAAAAATACCACATGAGTGGACAAAGAGTATACTTATTCCCATATACAAGGGAAAAGGCGATATCCAAGATTGTGGAAATTATAGAGGGATAAAGTTGATGTCCCACACAATGAAGATATGGGAGAGGATCATTGAGGGTAGATTGCGTGAGGAGAGTGAAGTGTGTGAAGAACAGTTTGGATTTATGCCAGGAAGGGGAACAACGGACGCAATATTTGCACTGCGACAATTGATGGAAAGGCACAGAGAGGTGCGGGCTAACCTTCATATGACTTTTATTGACTTAGAAAAGGCTTATGATAGAGTGCCCAGGCAGGAGGTATGGAGAAGTATGAGATGTAAAGGCATACCCGAGAAGTATGTGAGAGTGGTAAAGGGGATGTATGAAGGAGTAATGACGCAAGTAAGGACCAGTGTGGGTACCACTAAAGACTTCCCAGTGAGAGTAGGGCTACACCAAGGGTCGGTTCTCAGTCCGTACCTCTTTGACCTGGTAATGGACTGTATGGTAAATGGAGTAAAGAGAGAAGCGCCATGGAGCATGATGTTTGCAGATGATGTGGTGATCTGTGAGAGAACCCAGGAGATACTTCAAGTGAGACTGGAAGAGTGGAGGAAGGTGTTGGAAGAAAGAGGAATGAGGATCAGCAGAGCGAAAACGGTATACATGAGTATGGAAGAAACACAGGGGCTAAGGGTGGACATACAAGGGGAAGAGCTGCCACGGGTAGGGAAGTTCAAATACCTGGGTTCGTACATCCAGAGTGATGGAGGACTGGAGGTGGAAATACAGCATAGGATTAATAGTGGATGGATGAATTGGAAGAAAATGAGTGGAGTGTTGTGTGATAGGAGGATTGGCGCCAGGAGGAAAGGAAAGTTGTATAAATCTGTGGTGAGGCCTGCAATGCTGTATAGTGCAGAGACTTGGCCGATAAAGAAGGCGCAAGAGAGAAGGATGGAAGTGGCGGAAATGAGAATGCTGAGGTGGATGAGTGAAGTTACAAGGAAGGATAGAATAAAAAATGATTACATCAGAGGAACAGTTGGAGTGGGACCCTTAGGGAAGAAAATTCAAGAAGGTAGACTGAGGTGGTATGGGCACATACGTAGAAGAGGGGAGAACTATGTGGGGAGAAGGGTTGGAGACTTGGAGGTCGAGGGGCGGAGGAAGAGAGGGAGACCAGAAATGAGATGGAAGGACAAGGTGTCATGTGACTTGAGGGAAAAGGGATGGAGGAAGGAAGAAGCCCTGGATAGACAGCTGTGGAGGAGGAGGATCCGGAGTTGTAATGCCGACCCTACGTGACGTGGGAAAAGGCAAAGACAAAGAAGAAGAGGTAATTCCTTTTGATATAATTTAAATAATATAATTCGTTCATTAAAATAACTAAATATCTTCAATGGGACGTGACTTCTGTATTAGATTGATAAGACCACGAAGGTCTTATATGGCAGGACTTGAGTTGGCAGGTTGTCTCCACCAGAGTTGTTGATACTTCTATATCTTGCAACCCAATGTTTCAAAACAAAAAATACTTAAAATAAGTGTTTAGCTAGAACGTAATAGAAATGTACTGACTTTAATAACTTACAACTAATTTACGGCTTAAGTTAAAAAGTAATAACTACATTTTTTTTACAAAAAGCCTATATTTATTTATTATTGATAGTTACATCTCAATTTAAAAGTTTCAATTCTGTTTTTATCAATAATAGCTTGAAGATATTGTTTAATTTCTTAAAGTAAACCTGTCACAGGCAACGTATTTTTGGTATTTTACGTTTGTTTTCAGCCATCGCACGACATAGTATCAAACGATACTATTGATAAACTTGTACTAAATCTACTATTGAATTGTCATCAAGTTAATATCTTACGAAATATTATTAAACAGATGTAATTCATATTTTAATGAAAACTTAAACAAGTTTTGTGTTTTTCGGAAAAATCGTTTTCATATTCCCTTTATTTTATTTGTCGAATATATCAGGAAAACACAAACATCGTTAGTAAAAGCCTCATCTGTTATAAATGACCTCATAATTGATTAGTAGTCTACATTTTACATTGTTATAGCCCTATTTTATAATATTTTAAACTTACATATAGGTGAGCATTTATATATTAAGAGAAATCATGTGATTTAAAAAATGTGCTAATACAAAACAAATAAAATACAAATAAATGGGGAATAATGTCTGCAGGAGTTTAAATATATGTATCTGCTTGAATACATATGAATAATTCAAATGTATAACTGCCTGTTTTAATTTATATTAAACATTTGTGAACTTCTTTATTTGAATATTTTCTTCCTTTGTTCAAAATGAATTTAATCTTTGATAGATATATAAGAGGTAAGTTAATATTTCAATAATATACTTTAAAGCATTAGTTTAACTTATTTACGTTTTTTTTTTTTTCAGAAGCAGGAATAAAATAGTTACATTCTTAATACTATTACTAACATTGAGTGTTAGGATTATCCTAAAAACAATATTAATAATTAAATTCATTCAATGAGAAGTAAAAATAATACAATTTTATATTAAATCCATTAGTCATTTACAAATAAGATTTAGGCGGACGTCCTATTTAGTAACTTTAATTATATTATACCGAACAATTTTTTCTCAACGTAGGCTTTAAGACGCTAGTTGTAGTAAAGTTTTAATAAATTTCAGGAATTTTCTTGCATGTTGATAACCAAGAACAACCACACTTATAAATACTAATACCATTGTACATATCATTAAACATTATTGAGGGCACAGCTACATCGTTGTTGGTAGAAATGTTATTAAAGTATTGATGTTTGTTTTATTGTTACATTATAGGATGAATTTTGTTTGGAATGTTTTAGTTAAACTAAAACAAGAAGTACAGGTATTTTAGTTTCTCAAGTCTCAGACTAATGACAAAAGTTTACCTGTCGTGTAAACATTAGTACTTTACATGGTCTGTACTAACGAGATGTAAATCTGTTCCAAGACTTTCTTCGTTTCCAATTAGTGAATGGTTTTTACTTAAATACTCAACAATTTACTTAATAAATTTTTAAAATGGAAATTAAAGAAGTTTCATTACATTTTTAAATCAGTCTCAAATATTCATTTATTTAACACTAAAACACCTTTTTTTGAAATTTGTTAATGATGGAGTATCAGGTGAGGAAGACGAAGGGTAGCGGATATTTTCCATCATTACGTGAAAAATTCCAATTACGACGTTTCGATTTGGTAAAACCCAAATCTTTTTCAAGTACTAAAAACTAAATTACATCCAAACAAACATATTATAAAACTACTTTATTAAAATAAACTTATCTACATTAATTGTTATCTACTTTTTAATCTATATCCTAGAATGGGGTACGACAAAATGAACTTCTACTAAATATAAAAATGTTAACTTGGTGAAATTAATGTAACCAGGCACTGCCAAGATAACGATATTAACGAAAACATTTTAAAACAAAATTAAATTAATATTCCAATCAAAGTGAAATGAGTTTTTTTTATATGTTGGACATATGAAATTTCAATATATGCTTTCACGTGTTGCTGACGTCAGACATAACGCACTTGTTGTTTTACATTTACGGAGTTTTAAATTGTGTTTCAGTCATTTAATATTCGACTACAAGCATTATCAATAATTTGGCTATTGAATTTTTTTATACTATCACTCTAAGCTCCATTAAAAGAAACATTAGTTTATTCAGCACGTTACTTCTTATTATTCCAATGAATTGGTTTTCATCAGAATTCTATAAAGAACCGAAGCTCGACAGTGGTCTGTGTGAATATTACTTCTTATTACTCCAAATAACTGGTTTTCATCAGAATTCTATAAACAACCGAAGCTCGACAGTGGTCTGTGTGAATATTACTTCTTAGTACTCCAATTAATTGGTTTTCATCAGAATTCTATAAAGAACCGAAGCTTGACAGTGGTCTGTGTGAATATTACTTCTTAGTACTCCAATTAATTGGTTTTCATCAGAATTCTATAAAGAATCGAAGCTCGACAATGGTCTGTGTGAATATTACTTCTTAGTACTCCAAATAACTGGTTTTCATCAGAATTCTATAAACAACCGAAGCTCGACAGTGGTCTGTGTGAATATTACTTCTTAGTACTCCAAATAACTGGTTTTCAGCAGAATTATATAAAGAATCGAAGCTCGACAGTGGTCTGTGTGAATATTACTTCTTAGTACTCCAAATAACTGGTTTTCATCAGAATTCTATAAACAACCGAAGCTCGACAGTGGTCTGTGTGAATATTACTTCTTAGTACTCCAAATAACTGGTTTTCATCAGAATTCTATAAACAACCGAAGCTCGACAGTGGTCTGTGTGAATATTACTTCTTAGTACTCCAAATAACTGGTTTTCATCAGAATTCTATAAACAACCGAAGCTCGACAGTGGTCTGTGTGAATATTACTTCTTAGTACTCCAAATAATTGGTTTTCATCAGAATTCCATAAACAACCGAAGCTCGACAGTGGTCTGTGTGAATATTACTTCTTAGTACTCCAAATAACTGGGTTTCATCAGAATTCTATAAACAACCGAAGCTCGACAGTGGTCTGTGTGAATATTACTTCTTAGTACTCCAAATAATTGGTTTTCATCAGAATTCTATAAACAACCGAAGCTCGACAGTGGTCTGTGTGAATATTACTTCTTAGTACTCCAAATAATTGGTTTTCATCAGAATTCCATAAACAACCGAAGCTCGACAGTGGTCTGTGTGAATATTACTTCTTAGTACTCCAAATAACTGGGTTTCATCAGAATTCTATAAACAACCGAAGCTCGACAGTGGTCTGTGTGAATATTACTTCTTAGTACTCCAAATAATTGGTTTTCATCAGAATTCTATAATAAACCGAAGCTCGACAGTGACATACTCTGTACACCACTACATCGTTAAATTAAGCCAAAATCTTCATTGCAGCTTCCTGGAATTGTTAATGATTTCCCCCATGAACAGGTACCACACTTATATGACTTCAGTACGCTCTGAAACACCATCTATCGGTTTACTGTTAAATCAAATTTATAATATGACAGTCGAATATATATACTATACGTTTCTAGCTAGATACCTAAATAAAATACTAGTAGTTTAGTTGCATAAATGTTGAACTTATTCATAACTTAGACAAACTAAATACTGTCTCTATTATTACCTTTTTAAACTTAATCACATTTTGTTTTTTAACTTTGTGTAAGGTTACGGAACAATTATTTATGGCATCATAGTTACTCATCTACAACAGCAGACATGGAAACAGTATTTTCCTTAAAACCCCCAATAAAATTCTAAAATCATGTTTGATAATTTATTAAACTCGGTCACATGATCCCACGTAATATATAACAAGTTAGCAAGGAATAACAATGAGTTCGTGTTCTATTTGCTAATAAAATTATTAATACACAATTTACTTGATTTTATTTATTCAACAATAAAATGTAACTTATCATTGTATATAATTTAAAAATAAATTTTTTTAAAAATAGTAGTAAATATATTTTTATTTTATGAGGCAGTTTTTTATCCAAGATAATAATAGCAAAAATTATGTAAAAATAATAAATATTTATTAATTAAAAAACTTATATTTTGAATATTAAAGTACATTTAAAGTACTAATAAATTATTATAATATTATACACAAATAATAAAAATAGATTCATTAATAAAAAAGAAAGAAATATTGAACATTCAAACAAATTAGTAAATATTTTTTAAATTTTTATGCAGGCTCATTATATACAAAGAGGTATTCATTCACGTTTATTTACTTCAGTGGGTTTTTAATCATTAAAATAATAATGGTTATTTACTTAATTTAATAATGTTTTATAGTAAAATGTTTTTTAAAATGTTTAAAACCCCCGTTTTGAAGGGTAAATTTACGAGTGATATAATATTATGGATATTTAACAATTATTTAAATCTTTTATTCGTACCAATATTAATATAATATATTTTATATTTTACAAATTTATTATCATATAATTTATTATTTCTGTTTGGATAAAAATTTATAAGTACGGTAATATTTTTCAAATATAAATAATCCATTTAAATTTTTTTTATCACTTCAGCACATGATCTGTTAAAATTAATATTTATATACATTTACCAAACGTAAACCAAATTCGTATCAATATTAATGTTCAGTAATCCCTTTTGAGTATAAAGCAAACTCAAGCACTCAATGTAATAAAAAGAAACTGATTTTAGGGCATATATGGTTTTGTAATAAGTCGACATGACCTATTGATCTTTAATAATAATAATAATAAAAGTAGAAGGGGCCCCCCTTGAGGCCAGCTCTCTGATTGGTCCAATTTTTGTGACGTCATCCAAGATGGCGGCGCCCATGTTTCCCGCCAAATTTCCTAACCTCACTTTTCCTAACCTAACATTTCCCTCAAATATCCTATTTTGTTCTATATAAAATACACTATTAGCCTTGTTACACTATATAAAATGCATTATTTTCTCTTATACTCTATAGTAAATCTATACTCTATGGGACCATGACCTTGACGACATGCACAAAACATATTACGTAAAGCATGCAAAGATACTCACCCTGTATGGTCGGTAGAATGTTAGTACAAAGCCTCTGAAGGAACGTCAACCTCCTCTACCAGCTCAGAGGTCACTCTTTTGATTTTTAAGGGTAAACAAAGAGGCTCCCACAGGTCTAGACCATATACCCCTGTGGTACGGAGAAACAAACCCTTGTAATAAGCCCCAACCATCGCTCATTACGTTGGTAGCCATCCTGCCACCTTTCCATAGAGATTTACTCTAGGTGTTTATAATAAATCTCGTAGACCATGTAACTTGCGAACAAAATACACGGTATGAAGATCAATGGGATGCAGCGTCTTTTCCTTTTTTCTTCTTGCATTAAAAATGCTTTGCAGTATCTGCAGTCGTGTACTCGATCTTCTGGTGTTTTGAAACACTTAAACATCTTGCAGCAATGCTTCATCTTTCTGAAACAATAACACAGCAGACGTGGATTCAACTTCTTTGATCAGTACCAAGTTATCCGGTATTGATTCTCCCTCATGCAAAGTGTCGACGTATCTTCTAGGTAGAAACACCTTGATGTCCTCCTCCAAATGCGGATCAAACAGTATCGCAACGAGAGTCTCACCATATTTCGTATTTATGCGTGTAATACTTTTGACTGGATACTGGATGTTGGATGACAAATCTCCAACCTTGACAGTAATATAATTCATCGGAGTAGCAGCGTTGAAACGTTCGACAAAAGATGCCATGATAGACTGATAAGAAAAGTGGAAATACGAGTCCTTTTATACTCTCAGTTGACCTTGAGAGTCACGGCTTGTTAGGAGTATTGTGCCTCCTTCCCCGAAGGCCTATGCATGAGTCGTAACGCTTGTCCTTGCATTCCCAGACAAGATCATGACTATCAAGTCAATGCCTCTCCAGACAAGTCTGTGACCTTGACCCAAGTTTCCACACCACCCAAGGGGTATAGGGTCATTGCACTTTGTGCATTGGCGCGTTTTTTATTATAGTGGGTGTCCCCAGTAGGCATAATCCCACTTACTTTAATGTAACTTGCCCCAACCATCGCAAACTACGGTGATAGCCACTCCATAACAAAATTGCTACCTCCCAGTATTATTTTTGTGTTTTTTATTTTTTTATTTTTTTGGATCCCCTATAAGTCTAGCCGCCACTTTACTTGGAGAAGCCTTTCAATAAGACGCACAAACTTACAAAGGGCTTTTATTTTTTATTTATTTTTTTTTATTTTTCTTGTTACTAAAAATATCCCTTACTCACACCCTGGACTTACAGAGTTTAAGCCAGCCATAGAGTGTTACACACATCCAAACTGTACGAGGGCCCGGACTGCGACTCAAGGTCTTACGGGGATTAGCCCAGCCCCAAGCTGCAGGACCGCCTCAGGACTTATGCGTTTTACGGCTGCCTTAGAGAACAGTCGGGCTTTTTTATTGAATTTGGGCCGCCCTCACCTCGACAGTTCATGTCCTGGACTTATGGAGTTTAGGCCAGCCATAGAACACACATTCACACAGAGCTATGGATATGATAATAACAATTTTTCACAGTAAAATTACACACATTTAAAAGCAAGCAACTTTTTGTAGTAAAACTGAGCACTTACTAAGGCGCACTTGCCATCACTAGCGTGTTGCGGTAAACAACAAGGTAAAAACGTATACATGTCGGGAACTGTCCAAGACTCGTCGAGTTCCTGAACATTCCCGTGAAATTTGGAAAGAAATAACTTTTTCTCCAACCCTTTGGTATAGACTACATCAAAAGGTTTTAGTAAGCTACGAACTAGTTTGAAGCTAAAAGGTACACATCCCTCCTCCCAAAGTATTTTGTGAAACTTACGCTCACACCAATTGTTAGCTTTCCGAGCAGCACTATTCAACTTACTTTCAGGATAAGGAGACTTGAAAACTATATTTACATTTACAAAAGGACCCACAACGACAAATTCTTTAACGATAAATCTATTGCGATTGTCTTTGAACCCATGAAACTCCACCACAGCCAGTGTTGACATGTTTATGATCAACCTACTGTGGGCTTTGTCTTCTTATACCAAACAATCTCGTCATGCAAACGGTCAGCGTCCCAACCGTTTACTTGCTGTGGTGGGGGAACATAGACCGAATCACTACGCATAACCCGATCAATGTGATCAATCAGGTAAGGCTCGACACAGGTCAACTGTTCAATGTACCGTGAAATGCAAGGCAATAAGCTAACAAAATTCAACCATTCCTCTGTAGTGAAAAGTATAGCGGTGTTATTATCTCTGTCGAAAAGCTCTACATAAGGTTTGTTGAAAATGTTACGGATAGTGTATTTAATGTCCACTTCAGTGAATCTCTTTTGTTGATCCTTATGACACAGAGCATAGGTAATTGAAGGTTCCGTTTCTTTCAACTTTGAGAACTGTGCGTTGTTTAGTAAAACGTATTTACGCATGCCTTGCTTGTGAAACAAAATGCCCACTTGAAAAAGAAATTCATTAAAAAGACCGACAGTGACAAATTTAGTAAAATCCGAGTTGAGATTGTACATTACCCTGAGAAAAGCTGTCAGATCCCGTTTGTCCGGTACCGTCACCAGAGTAGGTACACCTTCTTTGTCAACCAGTGGAAACTCTACTATAGAGACATCAGTGTCTGGAACAGCAGATGATGATGATGCCATGGTGGTGGTGGAGCAGCGACTGAGACCGAGTGGGTGCTGAACTTCCTTTTATAAGGCGTACGACACTAGAGAACTCTGTTGACAGTTCCAGTAAGTGGACTGTACTCGACTAGGGCGTCGTGAATAATCAGACAGTAGGCTGTTGTACCTTTTGGAAAAGCGGTGGAAGATTCAAATTCAAGGCGGACGTCTACAGGTCCTGATTTAAGGTTCTCAGACTGTTTGGAACAGTCGATTACAAAAACGGGACAAGAATCAAAAGCTGTACGATTCATAATGGGACTGGGTGAACTCGACCCGTAGTATAATGATTGAAACCTTGCGTACATTTCATACAACAGAGCGTCATCGCCACGTATGTTATCATACGGGTAGTACTGAGAGTTTAGAAAGAGCTTTACATCCGACAGTGAACACTTGTCAAAGATACTAGCGTCCTTGGTTATATCATTTTTCCTACTAGTTTGAAAGGCTAATATTACGTAACGTGGCTTTTCCAGTTGTGAAGAAGTCTTGATGGTCCAAGATTGTCTCGTACTTGTGGGAAGTTCAGGGAACTCGTGCAGCTCCCAAGACCTGAAAGGCATTTCCAATACACGATCCTGTTCCAGCACCCGTAGTAATGACAACTTCATATCATCAGACACTTTTACGTAGGGAACCCGCCAGTAGATCTTATCAATCGTCAACTTAAAATCAGTGGCCGCAACCTCCTTGTACAAGGCGTTTTTAACATTGGAAGACAAGAGCAAAATCAATTCCTGTCTTTGGTTGACAATGATTCGTTTGTAGTCCTCAAAGAACCCCATTAACAATTTCAAAGGAATACAAAAAGAAAACTCCTTCACCGTATTCAATGATCCTTTTCCAACCCAACTAGCGTTCATCAATCGCTTCTCATCGTCTGGAGTTAGGGTTACTAAGTTCTTAATAGTGGATGTTATACCGACATTTTTAGATCGATCGACAATTACACCGCCAATTTCGTATCTAATCTCGTTAATCAGAAACGCCATGGCATTGTTGACTAGATGTAAACTATCATACTGTGTCTGACCATCAGATTTTGTCACTTTACCAGTCACGTGTAAGTAACTCTCACAAGGGTATGTAAACCCATCCTGCTGTTGAATAGAAATACGCACCTCATCGTCCGGATTAAAAGTTGTCGATGTAAAAGGTGCATGAGTACGGTACTCGTACTCTGTCACACTTTCATCAAATTGTGCTTTACTACTTACGGACAACATATTGAAGACCGAGAGACTGTAAAAACTCCTTGTTCTTTGATGTTAACCGTTTCAAACGTAACAGGCGACTGATTGATTTTGTCCTGTGTCCATGTAATTTATTGAAAATCAGACCCATCTTTGCGTTTCAAGTGAAGTCTAATGTTGACCACTTCGTCTCTCAGATTTATCAAACGATTGTCTTGATCGGAGAGTCTAACTGTTATGTTTTCCAACCTCTTGACGCTTACTGGCAAGTAAATGACGTTACGGGGCGTTTCAACAATTTTAAACCCAGGAGGTACGGCAGGGTAAAACTCGTGAATAACGTGTCCTTCTGTACCGTTTTGATAAGAACCTCTAACCACGTTACATTCGACTCGTATGACATTCACTTTAATAATGGCAACTGGTGTGTCTGACACGTGCCATTTATTTGGTTCAAGAATCGATCTGGAATAGCCCAACAGTGAACCTATGCTGTCTTCCTGAGAGAAGTCAATTATTTTTTCACCGTAAATTTCCACTTTAAACGTATTGTTGTTGCCTCTAATTTTTAAATTCGGATCGTTGATTTTGTGTTCGATAAATTGTGTAATGTCGTCAATTTCATAAGAACCAGTCGGTATGTCAACAACTTTATCACCGTAATGGAACAAATTATTGACTCCCTTCTCAACGTTTGGTATAGAGTTGTATGTTGTAAAGTCTACCAATCCAATTTCCCAATCACCCTCAGAGAGGTCTATTGCAGGAAAAATATTACAGCCAAACACTGAACTATTTCCACTCACACAAAACATAATGCTGCTCACTCTTTAAAAGTCAGACACATACTAAAGTTGATTTTTCAAAAACTCTAAACATAAATGACCGCAGATGTTGGAGCCGAAAGTCTGATGCGAAGTGTAGTTGTACAAAACTTTACATCCCTGAAAATACTTTAAAAGGTCTGGTGGTGGTTGTAGGTTTCCGAAACTATCAAAGTATTTCACCACGTTATCAACTTTTTTATAACACACCCAGTGAGTGCCCCTCCCACTGTTTGAATCTAAATTAACAATGGCATTTTCCTTCTTCCAAATATTCTGTGGCAAGGTGTCTCTCATAAAAACACCTCGAAAATGTGGTATTCTAAATCTACGTGCATAACTGTCCAGGTCAAAGTTTGTAAGAGCCCGATCCGGTAAGTGTTTTAACGCAAACTTTTTTTTTTTCTTATGTACGACTTTAGGTGATCCATTTCCCTGCTTGTACGGCTTTAAGTAGTATCCCTCTCCCTTTTTGTAAGGTCTTAAATAGTAACCTTTACCTCGCCGCTTTGCGATCTTTTTCTTTTTGCATACGCGTCGTCTCTTCATTGTACCTCCCAGCTTTTTCTTGGCATTCATAGCTGTTGTCACGGACCAAGCTGCGGCTCGTTCTGCTAAAGAAGCGTCTGACGATTTAACCCTATTCCAAGCCTTATCGGCCAGCTGTTGATCCGCCTGTCTACGGTGTTGATTGTCACTATATTTGGAATATGCAATGTCGTGTTCCTTACAGGCTTCGTCCAACTTGTTAATTCCATGATCACCACGAGCTAACCTCTCCTTTAGTTTGGTACCTGGACCACAGTACCTGTAACCCCCTGGTAGATGAAGTTCCACTGGTAGTAGATCGATCCCTTTGTTAAGAGCTGAACTGGCAAAACTACCGAGTGTCTCTAGTAGTCCACACCCTTTGACTGTTGAATGACGACTGACGTTTTTCTTGTTGACTCTTGGCATTATAATAATCAAATGACGGTCTCTATTCAAATTCAAGGGTTTTTATTCGTGTGATCTAACTCTAGTAGCTTCGTTTAAGAAATACGGTCGTACAATATGTTTGTCGATCCACTCCTCTTTAGACAAACTGTGGATCTGATCTTGAGGTGGCAATATGCGATAGTATAGATCGTAAAGTAATGCACTCATTGCTCGTACAAGAAAATTCATAGTTACAGCGTCTTGCATGGTGACTGGATCACCCACAGAGGAAAGCTTTTTATCTCCGAAATCCCACTCACTAGCGGTCTGTTTAGGAATCCACTTTTCACGTACCACGTTAAGAGATCCTGAAAGGTAGTTTTGAGTCACTGCATCTTGAGGTTCAACAGGATCTTTGATTGACGTTAATCGCATATTGTTAAACTCCCACCCACTTTTAGCCCTTTTCGGGCTATTAGCCGACAGGTATTTCTTTGTAACTACGTCTCTATCATTTAATGGGTCGGCCACCTCAACCAACCATTTTTTTCCAAAGTGCCAAAAGGTGTCGTATCTAGGTGGAACAAGAGAGTCTACATACAATTTATTTGCAGCATCTTTTGCTGCAGTAGGATTTTCAACGTTCGCTATATACCTATTTCTAGCATTAATGTACTTCTCCTCGAATAATACACAATGCTCACCTATAATTTTTAGACTGACGGCATCAGTTTCATTTATTGCATCGCCTACATTTGCTAAAACTTTATTTTGCATATCATAGTTTCCTTCAGGAGTCAATTTAAATCCTTCACCTCGTGCTCCTTTGGGCACAGCAGCAGCAGCAGCACCTTTTTGAACTAACTGACGTCCGAACTTGTCGATAGATATTACGATAATGATTACAAAATAAAGTTATCAAAGTCTTTTATAATATCCGCCTCCTTGAGCTCCTCCAGAATGGCGATAATCTCATTATTGTGACCACTGTTACCTGCTTCTTTCGAAGCTAACAACAGACGCAAACGATCAACCAATTCATTTTGGTCATCCCAGTAACGGTAGTCAATTTTGGATTTCTCAACTTCCATTAGCAAACCCTCTCCCAACTTTTTTCTCTTTTCACCAATAAATGGTGATAGTGGTTGACTTGGTCTTTTTCTAGACGCTGGAGAAGCACGTATTAAAGGTAGTTTCTTTTTGTTTTCTGGTGGAAACATATTTGATATAATATTCGTGTACTTGTAGCCTCTGTTGGATTTTATCCCTTTTCCATCTTCACGCTTGTGAACACCAGGTGCCTCTAGCATTTGCTTGTACACTTTTAAATCATTGTCGTTGAACGATCCACTCTGCGGATGTTTCTTGAAAATCAACTCAAACAGTCCAGGTGTTCCCTTGTATTCAACTCCATTTATAATTATGTCGTTATCGGAAAAGCTAACCGGATACGATCCCATTTTCCACTCGTTGCCATCATAGTGAATGCCGTACGTAAAATCAGCTTCTTCCCTATCGTCTGTCTGAATAAACTGAAGGTAGGTACCTAACAAGTCTCCAATGTTGTTTGCACGAATAAATGCGTCAAACTCTGACGCTAAAGACGGTCTTCCAAATGACTGCTCAGGCTCAAAAACCTCCTCCTCCTCCTCCTCCACTTCCCCTTCATTCTCCTCTTTGGGCTCTTGCTTGATCTCTTTGGCAGCAACAACCGTCTCCGTCAACTGTTTTAGTGGATCAATCAACGGTCTGTACTGTACTTCCAACGAACGTTGTGTTTGAATTGAACTGCTCTTAATATCACGCAACTTTTGCCTTATACTATCCTGCAGCATCTTTATTTCTCGTTTAAGATGTGTATCCTTGAACGTCATCTTGTCGAATAACTAATTTCGAACATCACATCCTTATTTATTGGTTTTTAAGGGATTCCGCAGCCCCTCCCCGCTGTGGAAAGTGGTAGCCGACCTTCTTCTATTTGCTACCCTCCTGCACTCTTGTGCTCCCATCCATCTTCTTACGGAATCCCCTCTGGTTATTTTTTCTGTTTTTCTGTTTTCATGTTTCTGTTTTCCTGTTTTTCTGTTTTCCTGTTTTTATGTTTTCATGTTTTTCTGTTTTCCTGTTTTTCTGTTTTCATGTTTTTCTGTTTTCCTGTTTTCCTGTTTTCCTGTTTTCCTGTTTTCCTGTTTTCCTGTTTTCCTGTTTTCCTGTTTTTCTGTTTTCCTGTTTTTCTGTTTTCCTGTTTTCATGTTTTTCTGTTTTCCTGTTTTCCTGTTTTTCTGTTTTCCTGTTTTTCTGTTTTCCTGTTTTCATGTTTTTCTGTTTTCCTGTTTTCCTGTTTTTCTGTTTTTCTGTTTTCCTGTTTTACTGTTTTAATGTTTTTCTGTTTTTCTGTTTTCATGTTTTCCTGTTTTCCAAGTCTTTCTGCTTCGCAATATGCAGCAAAAGGAGTGGGCCCAAAATAGTTTCTTCCAACGTATCTATTCGCCTTTTAAAACGTAGCCTGTCTAACGTCATTTGTTGCCATAATGATTTGCGATCCTCATTCATCGGTAGATTGTACTCTCTTGTCACGAGAGGTTGGCTAAAACTAACCTTCAGCATGGCGTTGTAAAACTTTGACAAACTCGTCGAGTCCGACGCGGTATCTACCATCGTCAATGTTACGTTCTTTGTCCACTACAACGAATTTGTTCTTACCACTGTTCCATGCGGTGGCACACAACTCTTTGAATCTCCCATAAGACATGTCCGTATTTACATGATCATCGTATATGTGTCTTAAATTTCTGTCATCTTGCTTAGACACAATAATAAAGTTTGCATTGTCCCTTATCAGCTGTTTGGGTATCCTACTGTATGTTTGACACAGGTAAAAAGTATCAACATTCTGGTGTCGTCCCATTGTAAAGTAGTTTCTGATATTGTCTTGCTTTTCACATGCGACATCATCAAACACCATCACAGAGTGTTCTTTCACCTCGTTTGGATGAACCACCTCACCGTTGTCTGTGAAAGGGAAATATCCTATACCGGGTATAGTCAGTAGTACCTTCTCTAGTAACTTATACTTTGGCTGATGGAGTGATTTTGAAAAACGTAGACATTTTCAAACTTTAGTCCATTTGGATTAAACAACAAGTTTAACATTACATTAGTCTTGCCGGAATTTGAAGGTCCGCACATGATACATCGAACATGGTTTGGCAGCAGATCACTGTGTTTGCTCCTTTCCTTCATATCTCCTCCACAGTATACGTCAAAGTTTACGATAGACAATTTGGGTGTTTTCATGTTAATGTCTAAGCTCAAACTAAGTAATTCACACAAGTTCACTTTTATTTATCCACGAATTGTGAGTACCATCAAAGCCAAGCCACTTAACCAACGCTTTGTTACCCTTTGATCTCAACACTTTTTCTACTAGATAAACGTCACCCGTTTTAGACTGGCTCAACTCTTGTTCGTAAAACCCGCCTTTTAAGACTTCCCCGTTAACATCCTGTAATATATAAGTTATTGGATTGGTCGGTTTTACAGCGTACACTTGAAATACTTCGTTAGTCCAATTTGGTAAATACCCCTTTTT
>JAQJVL010007800.1:0-22255 GCA_035578905.1 Stictocephala bisonia
CATCTGAAATGTTCCGTGCAGTGATGCAGTTAACTTATTATTTAAAGCTTATTTAACCATTAAATAATAAGTTTAAAGGGTCAGGAGACAGTCTGTGTCAATAGCCTCATGGACATCTTAAGCAACAGTCGGAGCATAGGAAGAGGAAGGACAGCCATTTTGTTGTTTGTCATGTAATGTTATTTTTCTTTCATACAAACACAAAACCATTGGCCTTGAATAATATCTTCTTTATAAACACTACAAATCACATGATGAATTCCAGTTTAGTTTTTTCTTTTTTTTCTGTCAAAAACCTCTTAACTGTACAAACTTTGCAGTCGGGTAACGAGCATGAGGTGTCTCCATGATGGAGCCTGATTGCCTGATTAATTAATGTATAGGCATTTTACAGTGCTGCCACTATACCCAGTCTTAAATTCCCTGCTTCCGCCAGTCTTCACACGCCTACCAGAGGAATTAAAAGAAAAAATGGTCTTTCTTATTTTTCAGAAGTCATCAAATGGTTGGAACATTTATACTAATTTTAATAAATGGTATAAATCTTTGATCAATTTCTCCTTTGTAAGTTGTGTGATTGAATAAAACTAATCTGAACAACATCTCATTTATTAATGATTCCATTAAATTATGTGAAATTATTTACTATGCTTTGATTATTGTTTACTGCCCATAAAAAGGGTTTTGACAAAACAAAGTTAGTCTATTGGTTTTTTTTTTTTTTTTTTTAATGATTTAATATTATTAAATTTTCAGGAGTTTAATAACTAACATTGTCTGAAAGTGATGAAGAACATTTTTAAGAAGATTTTCTTTATTGCATTTAGTTAGGAACTAATTGACAACACTTCCTACAATATATTGTGAATGTGGGAGAGTTTGACCTACTGTTCAGCAGTAGTTTAAGGGTAGTGATTAACACTAAATTTGAATGTTATTAAGGTTGTAGACGAGAGCGGACAAATGATCTTAAGTGGAGCGGATGGATACCAAACAGTACGGATCATGCCAACAGAAACCAATCCAGGGGAAGTAAGCTATGTGCTTATAGTTCAACAACCGGATGATGATAAAGATAAAGACGATCAGGAAGATCCTGATTACACAGTGTATGACTTCAATGAGACTGAAGACCCGGACCCAGCTAGTGGTTTGGTAAGGTTGTCTCTCTCAGACACCTACCTCTCCCTTCCTAACAACTCCTATCCATGGTCAAAAACTTACTTCTGATTCTGTATGTTACTTCCCCTTATTTCATGGTTCTTACTAAACAATCTATGGCTTCAATGAGGCTGAAAACCCAGATCCAGCTAGTGCTTTGGTAAGGTTATCTCTCTAGACACCTACCTGTCCCTTCCTAAAAACTTCTGTTCTTGGTCAAAGACTTACTTCTGACCTCATATCTCCTTTCAAAGCATTTAGTGATCCACTATTTATTTTTATTTTCATTTGGAAAAAGGATCATAAATCTCTGCACCCCAGTCTACATAAAATATATTCTCTAATATTTCTGTTCCTGCTATCTTATTCCTTCTAAATCTTTAGTTTCCATTTTTCTCATATCAACTCTTTTTATCAGTAATTTCTCTTATCTCCATATGTTCATTTTACATGATGTAACTCTTAAGCTGTATTTAACAAGTAAAATTACAATTTAACCCTTAAAACGCTGAGTAATTTTCTGTAATTTTTCAATTAACGCTTAATTTTCTTGAATATATATAATTTTAGTTTTTGTAAAGTTATATTTTTTTAAAATCTAAACCAGGATAGTACAATGTAAAAAAAAATAATAATAACGATATTTTATTTTTTTATATTCATTTTTTATTCATTACAAAGTTTTGTCAAAACTGTAAAAACGAAATATTATTGGATGCAATTAAAAAAATTTTATACTTGCAAAAATAAATTTTTCAATTGAAATATAATTTTAGAATGACAATTTCTTCCTTAGAAAGTAGCAGCTGTATGAAAAACTTCAAAACTATAAATTGTATAGCCATTATAAAAATATATACAATATAACTCAATAAGACAACAGATTATACAAAGTTTATTATTTTGAATTTACTCTTTATTTTTCATTGTGAAGTCTAGTTTTATTTTTGTTGTAAATAGTGTTTATTTTGTGTACATAATCTGTTTGTTTACACACCGGAGGTTAGTACAATGCAGGAGACAGACAACAAATAACTGCAGACCGACGAGCGCCAGCCGGTCGCCGCGTCATGTGACTGGCAGATGCGTATATATTCGCTGCGAGCGCTAGCGGTTACCTCGATAGAGGCAATAATGAATGAAAACTTCATATTATTTACATTCGTTGCCTAGTAACCAGTCCAAAGGTCTCGAAAATGAATAATAACCTGAAAATAGTCTTGACCTTGAATCTTAGAACTCGCTACGTTTATTAAGCCTGTTCTAGGATTATTGTTATCAGCTCGCGAAATATTACGTATAACGCGTTACGGGCAATTGTAAACATGCGTATATATACGGATGCCGCGTTTTAAGGGTTAATATCTTATTTCTTTTCATTTAAGCTGAAAGGAGGTAGATAATTATTAAATGTTATTCCTTGTTGTTTTTGTATCCCCATTATCATCTTGTATGCAAGTCTCAGTACTCCTCGAATCTTCAGTTATGGTTAGTTTACTGAATTCAATAACACAGTACAGTATATGGGCAGGGACTTTAGTATTATTTTTCTCTAAAAACTGCTGCTTACAACTAGACAAGATGTTCAATTTGTCCTAAAAAATTGACTAGAAACAAAAGGTTAAATTTATGTATATTTGCCTCTTTATGCAATTTATGTTCTTACAATTTCTAGCTTATAAAAAATATAATATTTTTTAACTCTGGTTATTGAGATTTTCTTGTTAGGCAGTAATTTTTGCTTGGAGATGTAAGATTAGCATATAGATCAGGTCATAACGAGCTAGTTTCAGATTTGTTACCAAGATTTGCTAGGGAAATTGTAGTTTTCCAACTGCTATTAGAGTTACTTCCATGGTCCACTAAAATAGGACTTCATCTATCCAATGACACATCGAGTGTTACAGTACGATTATTATTACGGACTGAAATGTTGCAATAGAAACCCATATTTCTGGCATTTTTCACAGAGAGATATTGCCACTAATTTTCTAACTGCCACTCCCGGTAATTGAACCCATTATAGTTTAGATTTTGAAATACTTATTGAACTGTATTTTATTTACGCTAGTATATTGTGCAGAAAATAAAAGTTTCCAAAGTTGTATTGTTTATGTCTCATATATATATATACAGGGTGTCTTAAAAGTCCCACCCCCCCCCCCTATTAACTTTCTTATGAATACAGATAAAGTGATTTACTTCTGGGAATGTTTATATGGCCAACTAAGGAGTTTTTTTATGTATGCAAATTTTTTACACCCCCTCTCAAAAGGGGGTAGTTTGGGGGTAAGTCAAAATTTTTAAATAGAAACCCCTATCAAATGACACATCATTTTAAAGGTAATATTAAAAGAAAAAGAATGGCGGAAACTAGAGGTCTCTAACATTAGTCTATCAAATTTGGTGGCAGTTTAAAGTTGGAATTATTTCATAAAACCCCCTAAGTAATTTTAGAACGGGAAACATGGTCAAAATGCTGAACTCTCACCTCAATTTCACTCAGATGAGATGCTCGAAATGGCTGCCATGAACTTCTTGACAGTAAAAAAGCCTGGATTGAAAACCACGTCTCACATTTTGTAAGATTTCAGGCGTGATAAGGTGGCAGGCCTCTTCGATTCTTGTCCTTAATTCATCGCAGAGGTGAAAGGTCAGGTGAACGTGCCGGCCACTCTACCAAAGTGCCACGTCGACCTATCCATCTATCGGGAAACGTTTGGTCTAGGAATGTCCGGACAAGCATATTGTAATGTGGAGGAGCACCATCTTGCTGAAATACAGGCTCATAAGTACCTTGTACTACCTCATTTATTGCTGGGACAATGCCGTTCCGTAACATGTCCAAACGCCAGTTAAATTACCATCAATAAAGAATGGCCCAATAACAGAGTTTCACAAAATTCCAGCCCATACATTTAATTTTTGTGGCTGTTGCGTATGGGCTTCAACCATCCAGTGGGGGTTACTGTTTGCCCAATAACGGCAGTTGTGCCGATTGACTGTCCCATGCAAAGAGAATGATGCTTCATCACTAAAACATATCTGTGATATTAAATTATTATTCTCTTCAATCTTCTGCAACATTTGCTCACAAAACTGAAGTCTTCGGTCAGGGTCGTCTTCATTTAATTCTTGATTTAACTGTACTTTGTACGGGTGGAACTTGTGACGCTTTAACACTTTGTGAACAGTATCTTTTGAAATTCCAACATCAAGGACAGTGGACCGCAGAGATTCATGTGGGTTTGCAGCATAATTTGCTAAAACTTGAATTTGGATCTCTTCTGTCGCAATGGCAGGGCGCCCTGATCGTGGTGCATCTTTGACACTAAAGTTTGTTGAGAATTTGTTTACTAAACGTCTAATGTATGCCCTGTCTACTGGTCTATCCGGATAGGCAGCATTAAATAAACGAACTGCTTCATGAACATTTCTCCTAGCTCCTCCATAGAACAATATCATCTCAACTTTATCTTCATTTGACCGAGCCATTTTTATTAAATACAAATAAAAAGAAATTTAACACAGTAACTGAACTGAAAGTGTTACACGTACTAACTAGTAACCTAATAAGAGATAAGGAAGGAGCCACTGGTATTCCCAGGTTGCCCTACTGGACTTTGGTCAGACAAACCAAAACCAAATAAATGCTATGTTATTTGTGGTTTTTGGTGTTTGTTGATTCTTGTAATAACTTGTTTTACGATTAGGTGTCATCAGTTTTCAAAACTAACTGGTGGGTGAATGTTTTGTCTGCCTTACAACAATTTTAAATGTAACATAAGCTGCGGGGGTTTTATGAAATAATTCCAACTTTAAACTGCCACCAAATTTGATAGACTAATGTTAGAGACCTCTAATTTCCACCATTCTTTTTCTTTTAATATTACCTTTAAAATGATGTGTCATTTGATAGGGGTTTCTATTTAAAATTTTTGACTTACCCCCAAACTACCCCCTTTTGAGAGGGGGTGCAAAAAATTTGCATACATAAAAAAACTCCTTAGTTGGTCATATAAACATTCCCAGAAGTAAATCACTTTATCTGTATTCATAAGAAAGTTAATAGGGGGGGGGGGGGACTTTTAAGACACCCTGTATATATATATAAAATACGTACAGTACAACCTCGATTATCCTGCAGACCGTGACATCCGGTTCGGCAATTAGATTACAATAAAATTTATTTACAAGATAAAATTACAATTAATCGGAAGAGCCTTTCAGTTTTTAAACGCAAATGTCACGAGTGTTTTGGTTTTGCATTTCCCAAATTGCAGGTGCTATATTGACTAGTAACCCTCTCTCGTCAAGTGGTCGCTTGTTACTGCTTAATAATTTAATAATGCGCCTGAAGATCTAAGCTGGCAATGTTGTTTACTTTTGTTCAGTGTGGCTGGCTGGGAGAGTCCATTTTGCGAGTGGGGGAAGTGGAACATAAATATCTTTTGTATTGTAAAGCAGCGTCAAAGTTGGCGATCGTTATAAACATCATTCGTTTCATTACAGTTGCTCCAGAACGTGTTGCATCACATGCGATTGTAGGTGCCCGCTTACACGTGCTGTCTGTTATCAGTTACTAAATGTGTTTCTCCAATAAAACCAAGTTATTTATGACCTATGTTTTATCCAGCTTTTATCGTATCTGGCTTGACCTTCGCCACATCAGGCAGGATAACCAAAATTGTACTGTATTTGTGAAAGGAATGTCATGGCAATCAAACAAATAAATACAAGCAGTAACTTTCTGGCAAATAATTGTAATTCAAAATAAACTATCATGATAATCTTTGAGTATTTTGGTTTGTTTAGCATATTAATACAACCGAGAGCCTTAGCTTATCACTTTAAAAGGAGTCAAGTGTAATTTTATTTTTATGTAGTCACATTTTACCTCTAAGAGATTGACATAAAAAGAGGTAAATTATGTTGTATGTTTTAACACAAATAAGTAATTTAAATTGTGTGTTTATTAGGAATCTGGTGATGAAGACGATAAATCAAAAATCATAAAGCTATTACCAAAGAAATCTCAAACAGTGACACAAGCTCATATGTGCAACTATTGTAACTACACAAGCCCTAAAAGGTAATTATTAGTTGTCTTTAATATTTATAAATAATGACCTCCCCATAACATGACATTTTGTTTTCCTTATATTATTATTTTATCTGTTTTGATTTATTGAATTAACTTTATTTTATTTTCCTACTCTATACTTTTTTAGTTTCCCAAATAACGGTGCTTTTTTAACTTGAAAACTTATTTGATATTTGTATTTCAATGACAAAAACAATGGGTTTTTTCCTTTTCATCACCAGGCCTCACCACTGCTATAGTTGCCACCACTCACTCCTGTACCTGCTTTGCAGACTCTGGGTAACAAAAGTGAGTGATTGAGCAGGTACAGGCCACAGTCATAGAGTGGACATGCTCCTTATATAAGCATTTATCATAGTGTCCTGTTTAATGAATACTTTTCCACTTACCGGACTTTGAATACGCATACTAGGAAATAATATTCAAAGCTCTTGCCATGTTCAACGAAACACCAATTTCACTTTAACAAAGCACTCCTTCAAGATGTGCCAGAAGTTGTCTGCTATCAACTTCATCAGCAGAGCAGAGAAAGACAGCTATACCAGCACATCCTCACAATCACAATGCTTACAGTACTACTTCACACAAGAACACTTCCAGACCTGACAGACCAAGACTGGCACCTCCAATCACCATTAAAAACTTATGTCAAAGATGGACCACTCACAAGAAATTAAAACATATGGCAAGAAAGCAGCCTATCAAACTCAATAGTGCAAGATCAGCCAGTCATATTCACAGACCCAAGATTGCAGTATCTATATTAACAATCAAAATTAATTTTAAAATACTACTAAAAAGAACTATTTACTTTGAAGTTTTTGGATAGCAATCTTGGATAGTTTTTGGATAGCTGTGCATAAATTTTTTTTACTGGTATTGGCGTGGATTCAAAATTATATGCGTCGGTTATTATACTTTTTGACCTTGAAATTTTAGGAAATGTTTCACTAAATAGACAACTGGCAATAATAAGCTATAATGAATTTTAGCACTTTGCTAAAAGAAGGGTAATGCGTATTTTTGAGGTCTTAGAGATTCTCTATCAAAATTATTTAGCAATCCTAATATCCAAGATTGAATTGAATTCTCAGTCATCCATTCTGTCCATTAAAAAAAATGAACATGATATACAAAAATACCACATCACACGCTGAAAAGAAAGCATGCCAGATGAAATTTGAAGAACAAACAAAATTGTCAAAGTAGCGCACTACAGCAAATCAGCTGTCCTTATTCAGCCCATAGTATTGAAATTATAAAATATTTATTTTAAACATGGTTTGACTTACTGAGGGTAAAAATCATCTACATGTAGGTGGCTCAGAGATTACTGAGCTCTTTTTTACATTGTGTTGCTAAAAAGTAAGCTTGCATAAATGATTCTCTTAACTGATCTTCATTTTATTTAGACCATTTGTTAATGTTTAACATTTAGTACCGGTATAATGTATTACATTATTATACAAGGTGATTCAGAATTATGGTTAAATAATTTAAGACGTGATTATAGAGCTAAAAATAAGAAAAAAGTTTAAATAAGCATAGGTCCGGAAACGCTTCATTAACAAGTACAAGTTATTAATGAACTTGTACTGTTACCGTAAGTTAAATTGTAACTTACGGTACTGCACCTCAGATTACAGAGTCATAAGAGTACCGTAATGTATGGCGATCTCCATGTTGGTAAACTATAACCATATGTTTGGTAATGAGGAACTATAATATAAATTGATGGTTTGTTAATATCATCGTGAGTATCAATGGTAAATTAAAGGGCTAACTGAAAATAACGTCAACGTTTTTGTAAGTTAAAATAAAACGATAAGTGAATTTTTTGGTTCTTACTTTTTAACATAAATAAGGTGGATTCATATGGAAAATCACCAGATAAATCTAATAAAACCAATCTGGAACCCGTACTGGTAAAAATTTTTTAGAAAAAGGACCAACAATCTAATAAGAAAAATACAATCTTCAATTTTGTATGGCCAATAACATTGTTAAATGACCAATAAACAAATTGTTTTTCCTAATAAAAATTGTAGAGAATTTAATTCTGAAAACAACTGTATGAGCAAAGTTAACTAAATGTAAAAAAGTTTATAAAATTGACTTTTACGTAGTACACTATACAGCAAACTTGCAATTTTATGATAAGGAATGAACATCTGGTTGGTAAATAACTGATAATGATTAACTTAGCCTTTGTAACAACAGCTGTTCTAAAGACAGTTGATTTTATTGTTTTTAATAAACAGTAAACAAAACAAAAATGATCAACTGAACATTTATTATTAGATGACATATTTCACCTATTGTTGAACAAAACAACAAACTGTAAATATACAGTGTTAGTATTAAGTATTTTAACTGTTATTTTCAACCATTTCGTAGGGTTTCTGTGTTGTGTTTCATTTATTACAAATGGAAGGTGATTTTCATATTCATTGAAACTCTGAACTAGCTGACATGCATTTTATGTGTGGGTTGGGAAGCTGCAATTTACTGCAGCAAGATGTTTGTATCAAGATAACTTTAATTACCAAATGTGTCCCAGCGCAAGATTTTTTTACCATATTCATCATCACCTATCTGAAACAGGTTATTTGAAGTATTCAGAGAATAGTAATGCAGGCATCGCCCGATTATTAAGGTCTGTTGAATAAGAAGAGCTATGAATTATACTTAATGAAATATCTGATCATCCTGAAAAGAGCACGAGAGAATTGTCACTTAAGTTTAATGTCAGCTAATTTGGTATTTGGAGAATACTACACGAGTACCAGTTACACCCATACCATGTCCATACTCTCTTGCTTCAAGACTACGCTTCCCGTGTTGCTTTTTGTCATTGGTTTTTGGAAAAAACTACAGTTTGATTTACTGACATGGCTCACTTTACAAAAACAGCTATCATGAAATCCCATAACCAACACAGGTATCCTTGTGCTATCAAACCTAATCGTCCACAACATCAGTTTTCAGTTGGGCTGGAATCTTAGCAGATCATCTAGTTAAATACGTGCTTCCTCCCAGGCTTGATGTACTTGCATTTTTTAGAGACAATCTACCTTATTTGCTTGATGATGTACCTTTGCAGTGCGCCAAAGCACGTGGCTTATGCACGACAGGGCACCTGTGCATTACTCTGTTGCTGTTGAATGAGAGTTTCCCAAATCAATGGATAGGTCGAGGTGGGCCAGCAAGTGCCAGCCTTAATGCTATTTTACTGTTACAAAAAGAGTCAATAAGAGTAATGTTGTAAATTAAATTGGGATGTTTCTGTTAAAAACCATTTTAAAGACATGAGCATTATGACAGTCTATAGTCTATATATTTTCCAATTAATTTTATATGTACATAAAAATGCAGATTCATTGCCAAAATTAGGCAATTACCATAATTATAAAACCCATTCAAGTGACATTTTTTCTTATCCTCGTCACAGACTCTCTCTTTTTGAAAATAAACCTTCGTATTGTGGAGTAAAATTTTTTAATCATTTACCCACATAAATTAAATGTATTAAAAACTATTTAAAATTTAAGAATGCTGCAAAAATATACTTAATAAATAAATCTTTGTATAGCATAAGTGAATATTTTAGTTAAGACTATTTATGTAATACAACTGTGACGCCATTCAAATGTACAAGTTGTACTGTTATGAATAAAGTGTTTTGATTGATTGATTGAACCCTTTGAGTGCCAACGTCCGATTCTGTCGGACGTCAAACAATGTCTGAGAAGTGCCAACGTCCGATTCTGTCGGACGTCGAAAGTTGGCCGAAAAATGCCAACGTCCGATTTTACCGGACGTTTAGAAAAATATTCGTATAAAATCCAAATATTAATATTTTGACCTTATTATCGCGTATATTTGTTCACAAAGAGTTGTTTTCATAATATATCGATTTAGTTGCCTTAGAATCAATTTACGATAGCAAAGATGACAAATGATTTAGGTAGCATTGACAGCTGATCTTCATGACGTCGTGTTTCAGTTTACTGTCATTCCCGTTGCGGGATTGTCCTTTGAGGTTATTTTGAGTATCATTTTGTGTGTGTATATTAGTTTTAGATTTATATTCTGAGTTTATTATCCTTGTTTCCGTCATTATGGATCGTTCTAGATCCCCTCTAAGTGAAAATACCATAAGAAATGTTATTGATGAAGAGTTCCTTGACGATAGTTTTGTAAGTAATGTCGTATGTTCAGAAGACAGTGATAGTAGTGAAAGTTGTTTATTTGGAGACAATACTGATGACGATCCAGATTACATACCTAATTCTGACTTGGACCAACCTGGACCAAGTAATCTAAATGTGCAAACTAGGCCTACACAACATTGTGTTTCAAGTGCTGAATCGTCGGATGAAGATGTCAGTCCTCAATCTAGGCCTAGACCTGTACCTAGGCCAAGAGGTAGGCCTAGAACTGTAATTCCTGACAGTTCAGATGAAGACTCCGAAGATGGAAGTGGTTGGATAGAGGTAAATGATGAAAATGACCCAGGTTACAGTGATAATTTTTCTTGTAATGATAAGCCCTCTGTAAAACACTGTCCAAATAGAAATTCACCTCCAGTTAGCTACTTCAACTCGTTTTTCACCCCAGTAATATTAGATATGTTTGTAAAATACACAAATTTATATGCTGACACCTATTTGAGGAAAAATAATGGTATTTTACCACCAAACAGCAGATCAAGAATGTGGCGACCAGTAACACGGTTAGAAATCATTGCTTTTCTTGCAGTTCTAATAAATATGGGCCTAAACCCTAAGGCAACCATCTATTCATTTTGGTCCACATCATCAAGTCAATATATCCCCTGGTTTGGTCGTATGTTCAACCGCAATAGGTTTCAAGGAATATTGACTTTTTTCCACATGGTTGATACAAATAATCTACCCAGACCAGGACAACCAGGTTATGACCCATGTGCAAGGTTTCAACCGTTGGTAGACTATGCAAATAGAATTTCAAAGTTACATTTTAGTCCTGGACAGAATCTTTCAATATATGAAAGTATGATTAGCACAAAAAAACCCTCACAGCTTTTACAGTATTTACCAAAGAAACGCCATCGCTTCGGTGTAAAATTGTGGGCAATATGTGACTCCCCTACTCACTATTGTCTTTCCTTCTTTGTTTACAAAGGGGCTGTAAATAACGAAGACAGGGCAGAGATAAAAAAGAAGGGATTAGGTCACTATGTTGTAGTGAAGTTGTTGGAAATGACAAATCTTCTAAACAAAGGTTATCATATTTTTGTGGACAATTTCTTTACAACAATTTCATTGGCCAAGTACCTGTATTCTAAATTAACATTTTTGACCGGAACAATTAGGCATAACAGAAAAGGCATTCCAAATTCAATGACTAATAAGTTTAAAGTTGGAGATAAAAAGTACCTGAGGAAAGATTATCTATTAATGGTAGGATTTAGAGAAAAACAGAGCCAAAAAAAACAAGTTCTTCTTTTATCAACAAAATGTAAAGCGGAAAATGAACGGAAGACCAAAAGGCGAGCAACTTTACTACGCATAACTGATAAACCTAAAATGATCAGAAATTATAATAGTTTTATGGGGGGCATTGATGGAAATGATCAAATGCTCTACCAGTATTTAGATGACCGCAGAACTCTGAAAATTTGGAAAAAAGTAACATTTAATATCATTGCTCGCATGATGTTGAATTCATATATTCTCTACTATAACAATACTGAAAAACCATTAAATAGACTAAACTATACAGTATCAGTAATAGAAGATTTGTCACAAGACTGGCTTGCTTTACAAGAAAACCGGCCTGGTGTTTCAGACATCGCTAACATTACACCAAACCGCATAAGCAAAGTGGGTGCTGGTGGAGATACGGGCATTATGTTCGGTTTAATTGAAAAAATTCCTGACGGAAGAGAAAAAAATTGCTGTATATGCAGCAAAGAGAGCACACAGGCAGGGGGAAAGAGGAAAAAATCCTCATTTATGTGTGTAAAATGTAAGAAGGGGTTACATGCAAAGTGCATCCCCAAACATCATTGCTAAGTTTATTATGTATATATAGCCTACTGTATGTAAATATTACCCAAGATTTTGTTTATTGTATTATTACAGAAGAGGATTTTGAGTTTCATTTTGTTTTTTGTAATTTTATTAGTTTATAATAACAATAATCACAGCTTTGAAGTGAAACTTTGTATACATATTCAAAAACAAATGTTCTTTCAGTTTATATACATAGTTACAAGACTAGTATTTTTTACATTGGTGTTATTGAGTGTGAAAATAGAAAAACAAAAAAAATTTGGAATTTTTTTTGGTAAGTCAATTTTTTTTATTACTAGATATAGTTGCATGGTAGTTTAAATTATTTTTTTGGTAAACTGCAATGTGTGTAAAGAAAAATAAAAAAAAATTAGGTTGATAGCTCAATAAATAACCAAACGAGGAATTTTTTAAAAAAACACTTACAAATTAGTCAAAATAGGCCTGGCACTTTTCGGTACACTCAATGGAAAAATACCCGGCACTTTTCAGTACATCATCCCAAAAATTGCCCGGCACTCAAAGGGTTAAGTTCTTGGGATTTTTACCTTTGGAGACATTTAAAAACATTAGTTTACTCTTCCCCAATAGATACCATTGAAGAACTCCAATTAAAGATTTAAACGATATAGAAGATTTCATTTCTTCTAATATCCAACGGAATAGAAATGATGAAGCAGACAGCTAGAGTTTTTTAACGGGTCCAAAACTCAGTGAGAAGACACATGAACGTGTGCATTTTGAACACCATCTTGAATCTTTCGCTGAATTGTAAAGTCATTTTAGAGATGTTTATTTCATATTAATACAACAATTTTTACTAAAAAATAATGTTTTTGTTTTTCGCTATATATTACCAATCAGATGTTCATTCCTTACCATAAAATGGCAAAGGTTTTTCTAGTGTGCTACGTAAGGACCAATTTTATAAACTTTTTTCAGAATTAGTCAACTTTGTTCATACCATTGTTTTCAGAATTAAATACTCTACATTTTTATTAGGAAAAACAATGTGCTTATTGGTCATTTAACAATGTTATTGGGCATAAAAAATTGAAGACTGTATTTTTCTTATTAGATTGTTGGCAAATTTCATCAATTTTCTCAAAAACTGTTAACACTATGGCTTTCAGACTGGTTTTATTCTATTTTTCTGGTTTTTATCAATATAAATCCACCTTATTTGTGTTAAAAAGTAAGAACCAAGAATTCAGAATCACTGAATTTCACAAGGTGAACTGAAATCGGAGCGAAATCTTTCACCAGCCGTTACTCGCTAATGAAGCATTTCTGGACCTATGTTTATATAAACTTTTTTTCTTATTTTTAGCTCTATAATCACATCTTAAATTATTTTACCATAATTCTGAATCACCCTGTATTTACCATTCAATAACATATTAGACCTACTTTTGGACTTGAAGATTCCACTTTTATTAAAAACTTAAAAGTTTTGCACTTTTTCGTTTGTTTTCTATATACAGAATGACATCTAACATTGCAAAACTTACTTGTACACTAATATACACAACATGTTGTATACAATTCACAAATATGTACTGTAGCAAATTATTAAGTGTAGTACATCACACTCCAGTAAATTGGTGAATTTACAGTCAGTGGTGGGGGGTGGCAGAGATTCACAACATGAAAGTTTGTATGATAAATTGTTAGTAGATAAAATAACATGACTGTTCAAGAGGATCTGAACAAATCAACTAATCAATATTTCAAATCGTTGAGGGTTGAGTTATTAAATTGTTATAATGTATGTCATTTTTAGTATAACAAATTTGTTACGTAGAGATAGAATTAGTAATTATACTGTTTTCTGTGTAGATATTTGCTATCAAGACACATGAAATCACATTCTGAGGAAAGGCCACATAAGTGCAGTGTGTGTGAAAGGGGTTTTAAGACTCTAGCTTCACTACAAAACCATGTAAATACACATACAGGAACGAAGCCTCATAGATGCAAGTACTGTGATAGTGCATTTACAACATCAGGTAAGCATCTCCTTGTATAAATTTAAAACTTGTTGTAATTTGTTGTAAGTAAGATGATTAAAGAATACAAACACTGTAAGAGGGATAAAAAACATAGATCTTTATTTGATTGTTCTAAAGATTTATTCAACTTTTATCATTCAAAATTATACGAGGTATAGTGAACAAGTTCCCGGAATTGTTTAAAATACATTTATTGGACTAAGGTGAAAACGTAAAAACCTATTTTCCTTAAAAAATACTCTCCTCCTGCAACAACACATTTGCCCCAACGATCATATAGTTGTTCAAAACACTTTTGAAACTCGTACTCTGAAATGTCTTTCAATGCTTTTGTCACATTTTCTCTGACAGCTTCAGAATTGGTAAATCGCTCTCCTTTCATTGATGTTCTTAGCCGTGTAAACAGGAAGATATCGGCCGGGGTGAGATGAGGTGAGTAGGGAGGATGTTCTATGGTGATAACCCTATGCTTAGCTAGGTATTTTCGTACTAACAAGGAATGATGTGCAGGAGCATTGTCATGCAGCAAAATCCAATTTTGTTCTGCCCTTTTTCAGGCCGTTTCCTTCTAATGGCATCTCATAAGTACCTTAGAATTTCTTTGTAAAGTTCCTTGTTCACTGTTGGCCTTCAGGTATGAACTCATAGTGAATTAAACCTTTGCAATCAAAGAAAACCTCCAGCATAACCTTCGCCTTACTTTTGTCCAAACTAAATTTTTCCCTCCTTGGTAATGTTGTTTTCCATTCAGAGGACTGCTGTTTTGTTTGAGGGTCATACAGAAAACACCATGTTTCGTTACCAGTAACAATTTTTTTCAAAAACTCAGGATCTGTATCGGCCACATCAATAAACTCACCAGCCATTGTCATCCGTTGTTCTTTATGGTCTGAAGTCAACATTTTTGGAACCAATTGCAAACAAATTCGATGCATGTTCAAATGGTCATGAAGAATGGTGTTGACATTGCCATTTGATAAATTTAACTCAGATGCAATTTCATCAATCGTTATTCTTCTGTTTTAATGGACAATATTCCGAACTTGCTCAATCTTTTTACCTGTCGTTGCAATAGAAAGGCGTCCACTATGCGAGTCGTCTTCAATGTTTATGCGACCTTTACACAAAGGTTTGTGCCATTCGTAAATTTGGCTTTTCTTCATCAAATCATCTCCGTAAGCTTAATTTAACATTTGAAGTATCTATGAAGGTGACTTTGGAAAGAAAACACAAAATTTTATGTTTGCTTGTTGTTCATTAAATAACATTTTCAAAATGCGACAATATAAACAAACTAATACACAAAAAGCACTCTCCACAGAGGAACAATGGTGGCTGAGCAATACTGGCACTACCTATATCCCTTCTGCAGGAGTAGTACCAGCTGTCACACAACAAAATGCCCACCGGCAACAACGCTTTGTGTCTCTGGACATTGATTCTGGGAACTTTTTGACTGTATCTCATAGTTCTTTAAAATCAGAATGGTGACTGTAAGACACAAAAAATTTCAAATTTTACTCTGCAGTTGCTTAGGCTCGCCTACAATACTTTAACAGCTTTCCTATTTAGCCAAGCAACAATCCTTTTATGATGCTAACAGAATTTGAAGATGTGCGCAATCATCTAGATGTCATCCATGCTGCACATAGAAGACAAATTGAACATTTATGATACATTTTTGTATAATTCATTCTTTTGTGAGTATTTTAATGTCCAACATGTTTTCGTAAAGCCCTTGTTTCTAATAAATATATCTATTTAAAATCAGGTCATTCTTAATCCTTGTATAATATATTCCTGTCTTCTTAAACTTCAAGAGTAGACTAAAGATCATTTGGCAAGTATCAAATTAACTCGTTTTTTGTGTTCCAGGTGAACTGGTTAGGCACGTAAGATACAAGCACACCCACGAGAAGCCTCATAAGTGCACCATCTGTGACTACGCCAGTGTGGAGCTCAGTAAGATGAGGAACCACATGAGGTGTCACACAGGTGAACGACCTTATCAGGTAAGTTAAACTGAGCATTTCCAATTAATCACTCATCTGATTGATTAGGAATTTACATATTTTCATCCATGTATAAAGTTTGCTTAAACATCTAAGATAGGGAAACATATTTTTTAGCTTTCTGACTTTAACTCTTTGCCGTTGTGTATATTTTTTTTATGCTAGTATGCTTAATTTATAAAACTGTTTTCTAAGGATAGCGTTTTTCTTGCTTTTATGTTGATAAGTCTTGCTTAAATGATACTTGCACACATTATATAATATGATGTTTGCCAATAGATTTTTTTTTAGTTCCAAAAGTGTTGATTAAGTAAAATTCCAGTGCTAAAAAATTTACTATTAAGTATTTGTCAAGGTCAATACAGGATCTACAGACTTTTGCTTTCAATAGGTATAAGAGTTGTGTGTTTGTGATGAACAATACACACTTATTTATAGCAATTGTAGTTGAGGCTTTTATCTAAACCCTGTGTTATAAAATATGTTCTTTCAGTGTCCACATTGCACTTACGCCAGTCCTGACACATTCAAGTTGAAGAGGCACTTGAGAATACACACCGGCGAGAAGCCGTATGAATGTGATATTTGCCACGCACGATTTACTCAGTCCAATAGTCTTAAGGCCCATAAACTCATTCACAGTGGTAAGTCCCAAACAAGTAAAAATATTTTTTCTAAACAGGTTTGAAAGCAGTTTGTTTTAATGAGGAGAATGAATCCTGTACCCTTTTATGACCAGTTAAGAATTTTACTATCAATCAGTATGCTTATGTAATTTTTTTATTTCAAGGGAACATTTTATGAAATTTAAAGTCAATTAGAGCTTTAAATTGTCCCGATTTGGCCTCTCTTTGCATAAGATTAGTAATGTAGTATTGTGAACTGTTATAAATTACTGTGCAGTGATTGTTGAAACATATTTAAATGCCAAAACCAAAAAGTCAAATTCTGAAGTGTTTATTCTGGCCCTAATTCAATCTCCTACTGGCCAATATTGCCTTGGGTAAAATACCAACAGAAATTCCAAAAATATCTTTTTATCAATAAATCAGGCTAAGTCACTGTTGGAAAATTTTCAATACAAGTTTTTATAAGAATATCAGGTTAATATATATTTGATAAGTCTAATGATTTCAATCATTTCTACTTAAATGTTGCTCAAACAAGAAGCTTGGCACAAAATATTTGTTCCACTGGCAGAATTTGTGGATCCCCAAAAAAATCTGTCTCAAATACTGTACATAACTAAATAATACCAATACAAACATATTTTTTCTAGAATTGGTATTCAGCTAGCAAATTATTTAGAGTTTCCATTTTCAAGTTGTAAAATTGTTGCTTTAAATTGCCATTATTTACTATAAAAACTGTCTGTAATCAATTTACCGTTTTAGGAAAAAAGATACAGTGTGTTTATTACCTTTTCTACTTAGTATGAATCTTCACAGCAATTTTTTGTCGTTGCAATTTTTACCCACCACATTGCATTACATTCCCATTAACATATTTATTGTGCCTCGATTAATTTAATAAAAGAGTAGGATCATCAAAAAACCAACCTAATTGTTAAGGATTTATATTAACAATTAATTGAATGTTTCATATTTTATTGTTTAAATTAATTTTGTCATACTTTTGTATATCACGTTCGCTTATCATACTTGTATACAGTATATATTCATAAGTTCTTAATATGTAAACCAGAGCCATCTATCATAAAGGCTGTATCATCATTGTTACATTTTTCCTTCATTCTATCGTGTCCTTCTCAGTCCTCCTCTCCATTTTTCTCTCTCAATCTTCTCACTTTGTCTCAACCTCTATTTTACATTTCTCTTTTTCTCTAACAAATATTCTCTTTTCTGTAAATTGTATAACCTTTATTTTTATTCATTATTTATTTATTAAATTAAATTACCTAATATAACTCATATGTTGTCAAGACTGTGTCCAGTTTGTAGCCTGTAGTAGCCTAATAAGAAGCGTTTGGTCTGGCCAACAGAAGAAAGAAGGTTATTATAACTCTGTATGGTAAAACAAAATTGCTACAATTAATTAACTGTACTATCACGCATTAAAATTGTATAACCATTTAACATTCCGTTTACATTCATTGAACATTTGTAATAAAACCACATTTATTCAACCTAAGCCTACTTTCTTTTTCTCATTCCTGATTTTGTCAGGTGGTCCTCTATTTCATGCCCTATCTCAAGCACTAATCAAGTTTAAGATCGATCAAACTACGATACATTGTTCAATATCATTGTTGTTAGTTTTCTTTAATTCTTGAAGGGAGACTGGTCCAAATTCTTGTTAAAATTATTTTTTTTTACAGTTATGGGTACATACAAATCAGGCAATTCTGTTCAACAGTTCATTAACTTTATTATTTGTTTATTAATTAATATAAGATAATTTAATTAATTCTGTAACACTTGACATTTTGTTGACAAGTTTTTCGCTTTTGTCAATTAGCATTTTACAATTTTGTTTTTCAGCGGGAGATAAACCTGTGTTTCATTGTGAACTGTGTCCAGCTACTTGTGGCAGAAAAACTGATCTCAGGATACATGTTCAGAAATTGCATACATCAGACAAACCGCTAAAGTGTAGACGTTGTGGTAAACAGTTCCCCGACAGGTATACGTATAAGGTGAGAATACTTGTGTTACTCTTTTTTATGTACTGTATTCATTTTATAATTTTTATATTTGATAAAATTGAATTAGACTTAATGTTGATGAAAAATTCTGATAAATTGTTATTTTACTAAATGCCTACTGTCACTAGTTAAGAGATCGAGGTAGAAAATAAATTAAGACAATTTTATAAAACTAATGCAAGCTGTAAAACTGAATCAACTTGAAGTTAAAAATCTTCAGCCAATAGTCTTCTCTGAATTCAAACTAAACTAGTGGGTACACACATAAGCACTAAAAAAGACGCAAACAAGACATTAGCCTGTGCCAGATAAGCGTTAAATTTTAGCATTTACACGCCTGGTTTTGCCTGATCTAGGGTTTAGTTATGGTTTTCCCTGAACTTAAAATATTTTTTGCATTTGTATTCTGTAATTTTGTATACATTTCAGGTCCACAATAAGTCTCATGAAGGAGAAAAATGTTGGAGATGTGAGTTATGCCCTTATGCATCTGTGTCACAAAGGCACCTAGAGTCTCACATGCTCATTCACACAGATCAAAAGCCCTATCAGTGTGACAAGTGTGATCAGGTAGGAATGAGTTGTCAGTAAGACACTTTTAGATCATGATTACGGTATTGTAAAGTTCTTTATGTTGTTTTTAATACTGCGCTAAAAGTTATGTAAAAATAAAAATCTGACACTTTCTATTCACCTACATTGCAACATTTATTTTATTTATAAAGGTGGTTAAATGGTCTGCTCCCTTAATACAGCAAATATATATCCTTAAAAAAGTCGCTTTTTTAAAGAAATATTCAGCATGATTTTTTCCCCCTAAAATACAATATATTGCTTTCATTGTTAGATAGTTTTAAAGTTCTCTCTCCCCCCTCCCCTCCCCTCATCTGAAGGAAGTGCCTGTGGCACTGAACATTCATGTGATTATTTTGTGTATGTTACTACTACTCTGGTGTTAGTGAACTTGTCTTCTAAGGTAAGTTTGCTGATGTCCTATCTCTCCAATATACAAAGTTGACTTTTACTCGTCTTCGATTTGAGAAGGAATCTACTAAAGTTCACATCGGTTTAAGAAAGTGTGTGCAATTTAGAACAAAATCCCTACTGTCAGATTCAAAAAGCAATGTACTTGAGTTAACTCGGATGAGTATTTAACTTCTGATACAAAATAAATACTCATCCGATTTCGTTGTGTTGTACACCAAAATTTAGCTTATTTAATTCTACGTTATATAATATAACACATATTTTTTTAAAGACTAGAAATTTTTTATAGCCGGTAGAATAAAAAAAACACAAAATATTAGCAATTTTGGAATAAATCTCAACTTCAAAAATTTCTAAAACAAAAGCTACGAAAGATAAGTCAGTGAAACTTTAACCACAAGTGGAGAATGTTGTTTTTTTGCAGTCTGTCCAAACTCTAGAAGTTTGAATCTTTTGCAAAATGTTTTGTTGTAATTTTTGTAAATCCTTGCAATCTTAAAAATGACTAATCATACAAACTTCAAAAACGGTTTAAAAATTCCCGATTGAAAAATAAATTAAGATTATAAAACGGTAATTGCGATAAAAAAACTTGCGATTTTATATCACATGATAATTCAACAGACATCAATGTTCAGTCATATTTAAGTAACTCCCCCGGCCCAGCACTTCAAAACCAGTTTCACCTGAGCATTGCCGAATCATGTGCCTGGAAGTATTTAAACAGGGTACGAAAGGTTTATTACTGTGGAAGTATTAAACAGTTAATCAATCATGTTTTCTAATAAATTTGAACCATTTTCCATCACTTTTTCATGAGGACCTCCAACGGCAGATTTAAAATTGTTATAGCTCCAAAATATTGTTAAATTTTAAAAATAGTTTATATACAGTATTTACAATCATGTAAATTTCACATGTAGCAAGCTTAATGTAACGTGAAAATGAGAGCCACCCATTCTATTGGTGATTAGCAGAATGTACTAATTATATTTCTAGTGAGTGATTCTCAGCCTTTAGTTGTACATGTGGCCCCTAATACGGGGTGGAAGTCCAGCTGCATGAAGTGGCAATACTGCGTCTGGTGGCCCGGCTGGTCGCACGAGTTACGGCACAGTATATATATCTGTTGAATTATCATGTGATATAAAATCGCAAAATTTTGTTATCACACTTACGGTTTTATAATCTTACTTTATTTATCATTCATAAATAAGGTATTTAAACTGTTTTGGAAGTTTTTATGATCAGCCATTTTTAAGATTGCAAGGGTTTACAAATATTACAATAAAATATTTTAGTAGTTTTTGTTTTAGAAATCTTTTAATTTGAGCTTTACTCCAAATGTGCTAAAATGTTGTGTTTTTTTGTGTTTGTTTTCTACCTGTTATAAAAAATTCTTTAAGTCTTTAAAAAACATGTAAGTTATATTTTATTACGTAGAATTAAATAAGGTAAATTTTGGTGTACAACACAACGAAATAGGATGATAGTATGTATTTTGTAGCAGAGGTTCAACTCAAGTACGTTGCTTTTTGAGTCCAACAGTAACACTGTCATGTATCCAAGGGGATAACTAACAGTTAAGGAAGTGTCATTTAAGGTGACATTTTAACACTAAGAGAGAACTTCTTACGTAATATATATTCAGTACCCTCTATAAAGCTAGAAAATTAAAATTAATAAACGAATGACTTTTTTTGTTTGTAAGTTCAATGAGAAAACCAAATAGTTTACATAAATAAGTATATTGTGTAGGAGTATATCAAAAGAAGTCATCCTTGTTGGATCTCTTACTCAGTTGTTTAACTTACACAGAAAGATAGATAGATAGATAAGCATTTTTATTCCCAAAAACATCAATTACAATATACAGAACATATAAACGGTGGAAATAGTTCCCCTCATGGGCACATGCCTGTGGGAGGGGAACGGGCCACTACCAGCCAGACGTAAAATAAAATTAAAATGTTACTATTATGTAAACAAATAAAAAATAAAACGTATATAAGTACACTTATGCTTCATAACAATTATTACTTAAATTACAAAATTACAAAGATACACTTTTATTAACTAAATTTCGTAACATTAGAAGCCACAGCAAATAAAATTAAAATAAAAAACTAATAATAATAATACTATTAAAGCGTACTGTAATCCGCTAAAAAACTACCATAAAAACCTGACCTAAAACCTGAACACATTTCACATTTCAGACACTTGCCCACGCCCATAATTACACAATATTGATA